>JAVTVY010055704.1:0-29523 GCA_036873755.1 Hanleya hanleyi | reverse complement strand
GACACATTGACAAGGTACTTTCTTTCAGACGACAGATTGCTGCGACAGTTTGTAACTGTTTTTCCTCAGCAACAGTTTGCAGCGGTACTTTGATAAGGTATTTATAGCGTCAAAGCGGTGTTAGGAAGGAATGTATGTTGGGTCGAGTTTCAGAGGTTTGTTGGAGAGGAATGTATGTCAGGTCGAATGTCAGGGTAGTGTTGGAGAGGATTGCATGTGAATTCAAGCGTCAAAGCGGCATTGGCACTTACATAACGATCAGGTTCAGGTTCATTCAGCTATCGAAATCAATTTCTCCATCAAACTGTACTTATAGTCTACTTTGACAGTGCTGATAGGGAGGATTGTAAGTGAAATCGACTGTCGAAGCATAGTTACTGCATGAATGCATGTCAAGAGTGAAAGGTATGTGAAGTCGAGTGTCAAAGCGCAGTGTCAAAGCGAAATTGAGAGAATGTACGTGACGTAGACTGTCCAAGTCGAGTAGCTGAAGTCGAGTGTCAAAGCGGAGTTAGGGAGGAATGTACTTGAAGACGAGTGCGTCGTGCCGGAGTTAGGGAAGAATGTAAAACGTTGTGACGTCGAGTGTCAGAGCGGTGTTAGGTAGGAATGTATGTGAGGTCGAGTGTCAGACCGGTGTTAGAAGGACTGTATGTGAAGTGTCAAAGCAGTATTAGAGAGGAATGTATGTGAAGTCGAGTGTCAAAGTGTTGTTAGAGAGAAATGAACATGAAGTCGAGTGTCCAAGAGGAATTCTGACTTAGGGTAAGGTATGTTTTAGAACTATCAGATTCACCTTCATTTCAACTATCAAAATCAAGTAATTTCTCCACCAAACTGTACTTGTAGTCTAGTTACAGAGCGGTGTTAGGGAGGAATGTATGCCAAGTCGACTGTCAAAGAGGCATAGGACTTAGGGTTAGGTATGTTTCAGAACTATCAGGTTCAGGTTCATTTCAGCTATCAAAATCATATAAAGCAGTGTTAGGCAGAACTGTATGTGAAGTCGAGAGACAAAGCATTTCAGGGAATGTACATGAAGTCGAGTGTCCAAGCGGTGTTAGGGAAGAATGTATGTGAAGTCGAGTGTTAAAGCGCAGTTAGGGAGGAATGTACATGAAGTCGACTGTCCAGGCTGTGTTAGGGAAGAATGTATGTGAAGTCGAGTGTCAAAGCGCAGCTAGGAAGGAATGTCCTAGAAGTCGACTGTCCAAGCGGTGTTGGGGAAGAATGTATGTGAAGTCCAGTGTGAAAGCAGAGTTAGGGAGGAATGCATGTGTGGTTGAGTGTCAAAGCGGTATTAGCGAGGAATGTATGTGAAGTGGAGTGTCAAAGCGGAGTGTCAAAGCATTTTGAGGGAATGTACTTCAATTCGACTGTCCAAGCGGTGTTAGGGAATAATGTATGTGAAGTTTATTGTCAAAGCGGAGTTAGGGAGGAATGTACTTGAAGTCCACTGTCCAAGCGGTGTTATGGAAGAATGTATGTGAAGTCGACTGTCAAAGCAGAGTTTACTTGAAGTCGACTGTCCAAGCGGTGTTAGGGAAGAATGTATGTGAAGTCGAGTGTCAAAGCGGAGTTAGGGAAGAATGTATGTGAGGTAGAGTGTCAGAGCAGTGTTAGGGAGGAATGTATGTGAAGTCGAGTGTCAAAGCGGAGAGTCAAAGCGTTTTCAGGAAATGTACGTGAAGTCGACTGTCCAAGCGGTGTTAGGCAAGAATGCATGTGAAGTCGAGTGTAAAAGCAGAGTTAGGCAGGAATGCATGTGAGGTCGAGTGTCAGAGCGGTGTTATGTATGTATGTAAAGTTGAGTGTCAAAGCATTGTTAGGGAGGAATGTACTTGAAGTGTCGAAGCAGCATTAGGGGGGAATGTATGTGAAGTCGAGTGTCAAGGTGTTGTTAGGGATGAATGTACATGACATCGAGTGTCCAAGCGGAATTGGGACTTAGGGTTAGGTATGTTTTAGAACTATGAGGTTCAGGTTCATTTCAGCTATCAAAATCAAACATTTTCTCCACCAAAGTGTACTTGTAGTCTAGTTACAGAGCAGTGTTAGGGACGAATGCATGGGAAGTCGAGTGTTGAAGCGGGATGACACTTAGGGTTAGGTATGTTTCAGAACTGTCGGGTTCAGGATCAATTCAGCTGTCAAAATCATGTAAAGTAGTGTTAGGGAGAAATATATGTGAAGTGGAGTGTCAAAGCGTTTTCAGGGAATGTACGTGAAGTCGAGTGTCCAACCGGTGTTGGGGAAGAATGTCTGTGAAATCGAGTGTCAAAGAGGAGCTAAGGAGGAATGTATGTGAGGTCGATTGTGAGAGTGGTGTTAGGGAGGAATGTATGTCAAGTCGAGTGTCAAAGCAGAGTGTCAAAGCATTTTCAGGGAATGTACGTGAAGTCGAGTGTCCAACCGGTGTTAGGGAAGAATGTCTGTGAAGTTGACTGTCAACGCGGAGTTAGAGAGGAATATATGTGAGGTCGAGTGTCAGAGCGGTGTTAGGGAGGAATGTATCTGAAGTCGAGTGTCAAATCGTTTTCAGGGAATGCATGTAAAGTCTAGTGTCCAAGCGATGTTAGGGATGAATGTAGGTGAAATCGACTGTCAAAGCGGAATTATGGAGGAATGTATGTGAGGTCGAGTGTCAGAGCGGTGTTAGGGAGGAATGTATGTGAAGTCGAGTGTCAAAGCTGAGTGTCAAAGCGGAGTGTCAAAGTTAGGGAGCAATGTACATTAAATCGAGGCATCCAAGTGGAGTTAGGGAGCAATGTACATTAAGTCGACCGTCCAAGCGGAGTTAGAGAGGATTGTACGTGAACTCAAGCGTCCAAGCAGTGTTAGGCAAGAATGTACATGATGTGGAGTGTCAAAGCGGTGTTAGGGAAGAATGAAGGCGAAGATGAGTGTCAAACCGGTGTTTATTGAGGAATGTATGCGAAGTTGAGTGTCAAAGTAGGATTGCGACTTAGGATTATAGGTATGTTATATAAGGTGGATGGAGGGTGTCTGCTTCCATGTTACTTCAAAGATTTATTCTTTGAGGCAGCAGGAATGCAACCTGGCTGGGTGGTGCTTAGTTGGTTCATCGTGATATAGCTGAAATATTGTGGAAAGCGACGTTGAATCCTATTCACTCACTCACTCACCCAGTATCTTTACATAGCCAAGTACATGTATCGGATCAAAACGCAGTCAAACACAGGGTGAAAATCAAAGTGTCGCTGCAAACTGTCGCTCAGCAAAAACACTTTAAAACTATCGCAGCAATCTGTCGTTTGACAGAATATATCTTCTCAATTTGCATTTCTCCATTCCCCCAATCAACAGTGTTAATTCATGGCAAGTGTTTCAAGAAAATCTGTTTGCTTGGTGGTGGTGGGGGTGGGGGGGGGGGGGGGGAGCACATAGTTTTAAACTATCGCAACAATCTGTCGTCCGACAGAATATACCTTGTCAAAGCGTCGCGGCAAACTGTCGCCCAGGAAAAACACTTTCAAACTGTCACAGGAATCTGTTGTCAGACAAAATGTACCTTCTCAAAGTGTCGCTGCAAACTGTCGCCCAGGAAAAGCACTTTCAAACTTTCCTGCAAACTGTCGTTCAGGAAAAACTCTTTCAAAGTGTCGCAGCAATCTGTCATCCGACAAAATATAGCTTGTCAAATTGTCGCTGCAAACTGTCCCCCTGGAAAAACACTTTCAAACTGTCACAGGAATCTGTTGTCTGACAAAATGTACCTTCTCAAAGTGTCGCTGCAAACTGTCGCCCAGGAAAAGCACTTTCAAACTTTCGCAGCAATCTGTCGTCTGACAAAATATAGCTTGTCACAGTGTCCCTGCAAACTGTCGCTCTGGAAAAAAAAAGCAACTGTTCCGACATAACATTTACATTTCTCCATTTTCCCATTAGTGTTAATTCATAGAAAGTGTTTTGAGAAAATCTGTCCTTGGGGGAGGGGGCACGACTGGGAGGGAGAAGGGTCCGCCTCCCTCAGACAATCTAAAACTGTCTACATTGGCAAGTCTTTTCCCCCACCTTTACCAATACATGTATATAAATATTTTGACCTTTGAAAGTGTCGCTGCAAACTGTCGCTCAAGAAAAACAGTTTCAATCTGACGCAGCAATCTGCCGTCTGACAAAATATACCTTCTCAAAGTGTCGCTGCAAACTGTCACCCAGGAAAAGCACTTTCAAACTGTTGCAGCAATCTGTCGTCTGAGAAAATATAGCTTATTGTCAGTGTCGCTGCAAACTGTCGCTCAGGAAAAAAACACTTTCCAACTGTCGCAGCAATCTGCCATCCGACAGAATATACCTTGTCAATTTACATTCCTTCATTCCCCCATCAATAGTGTTAATTCATGGGAAGTGTTTCAAGAAAATCTGTCTGATTGGTGGTGGAGGGGGGGGGGGGCGGGTACATACAGAATATACCTTGTCAAAGTGTTGCTGCAAACTGTCGTTCAGGAAAACACTTTCATAGTGTCGCAGCAATCTGTCGTCCGACAAAATATAGCTTGTCAATGTGTTGCTGCAAACTGTCGCTCAGAAAAAAACTTTCAACTTTCGCATCGATCTGTCGTCTGACAAAATATACCTTCTCAAAGTGTCGCTGCAAACTGTCGCCCAGGAAAAGCACTTTTAAACTGTCGCAGCAATCTATACCTTGTCAATTTACATTTTTCCATTCCCCCATCAACAGTGTTAATTCATAGAAAGTGTTTCAAGAAAATCTGACTGGTTGAGGGGAGAAAGGTCACATGTGCGATCTATCACTCAGGATAAACAATTTCATACTGTCGCAGCAATCTGTCGTTTGACGGAATATACCTTGTCAAAGTGTCGCTTCAAACTGTCGGCACATAAGAGAAAAACTTTTCCCACTGCCAGCCTATAGTGCTTTTCATTTGCACAACAATCAATGACAGACATAATCTCACCAGTGGTTCGACCATATTAAACCAGCCTACCATCTCTCGTGTGCCCTTACATGAGGGAACGACCTTTTCAAGGCACTTCTCCCATGGACAGCTGTTGAAATGGTTTTTAGTTGGCGGAAAATGCTTAGAACCACACTTGCTGGAGGAATAGTAGTGTACTCTGGCAAAATTGTTCTCCGAAGACGAATTTCCGGCTGAAGGTCCTATATGAATATTTGATCGATAATGAAGATGAATCGAATGACCGCGGCGTTACTTTATGGATTATATTGAACTAATTCACATAAAAGTTTATAATTTTTGGACGAAAGATTAGAGATATAACAAAATCTTGTTTGTCCTGGGTAGTATGACGAAAATATAAAACTTTGTTCTTGAAAAGCACCAAAGTTATGGACTCGGATGGATAAAAATAGCGATGATGGCAAACAGAACCATACTTGCTTGGGAAACAGTACTATGGTAAATTGTGCACGGAAGACTAAATTGTGAAGCTCCTGGGTGAATATTTTATCGTCAGTGAAGATGAGTCAAAAGACGGCGGCTTTACAAAACTTATTAAATCGTAAAACTTTATTCACAAGGATATTTTCCGATTGGCATTTCAAGAGAAAACAAGGCCTGCTCAAAACTGAACAGATCACGATGCTGTTATTCGAATGATAAGGATAATATCATTTACCGGTTGTCTTGATTCACGGACGACTGATTTGCTGTGACACCGTTTTGATGCGGGATTTATTCTTAGTTTAATACGATGGCCGTTTGAGACAATAAACGTTCGAGTTGGTTCTGATCGTGAGTAAGACTGAACATTAATTATCACACAAGTTCAGACTGGGTTTGATTAGAATCATCTGATAAAACGCCAATAGATGACCTTGTTTATTCCACTCCCTCGGTCCATGCTCACTTGTTCTTTGGAAATAAACAAAGCCTTAATTACGTCGACGAGCGTATTGGAAATGACAATAACTGACGTATTATAACACCCTGCTGTCGGTTTCTATGCGATCCGGAGCTCTGGATCAGTTGAGAATGAAGTGTCATGCTACCACACAGTGCCATGTACTATATGATAGACTTCATTGAGATGACGGTAGAAGTTTGTATGATACCATTGGATGATGCTAGAAGTTTGTATAATACCGATGGATGAGATAGAATATTTGTATGATACCTTTGGTTGAAGGCTCAAGTTTGTATAATACCTTTGGATGATGGTAGAAGTTTGTGTCGAATTCGTCCACTGTCCTATTATATAGGGCATACTGTCGTCCAATACCAAATGGAAGGTGGCGAATAAACGGGACAGCGTTCACAATAAAGCTAACTGCCGGATCAGTAATTGGTGAACCATGAGTAAGCAAATCTACGACGTTCTTCAATTCTGCCGATTTGTATTCGAACCGTTTTCCAAGTAGCTACAAGTAGATACAAAAAAACTTGATGAGCTTGGTGGTGACATCCATTCAGGCCGCTAAATATGGTCAAATATTACGAAAAGTCAAACCTATAAATATATCGTGAAAGTATCGGAGGGAGAGATTACATATTAACCCTGGAAAATTCTCAAAAAGGAAGAATAATGCTAGGGCAAAGGTTCTGGAGACAAATCGGGCTTTTCGTTTTACGCTCAACATACTCGGGATAATCGAAGGAAGAATTCTCAACGAGTCAAAGAAAGGGGGTTATCACTTGACCTAACAAAGCACCACGTAGCGCACTGTCCTGAAAAAAAAAGAAGTAAAAAAAGGTGGAGGAGGCGCACCACTCTCTTAAATACCTTTCTTTTAACCTGATTAAAACCTCGAGTCCTACCAAAACTGTTAAATGAAGGCGAGAAGGGACATGTCAAATGTAGATATATAGGAGAAAACATAAGGATGAAAACAAGTTACGGCCACAACTCCGATACCGGTAAAGTGTCAAAGTTACGGTCACTACTCTGATACCGGTAAATTGTCAAAGTTACGGCCACTACTCCGATACCGGTAAATTGTCAAAGTTACGGTCACTACTCTGATACCGGTAAATTGTCAAAGTTACGGCCACAACTCCGATACCTGTAAATTGTCAAAGTTACGGCCACTACTCTGATACCGGTAAATTGTCAAAGTTACGGTCACTACTCTGATACCGGTAAATTGTCAAAGTTACGGTCACTACTCTGATACCGGTAAATTGTCAAAGTTTACGGCCACTACTCCGATACTGGTAAATTGTCAAAGTTACGGCCACTACTCTGATACCGGTAAATTGTCAAAGTTACGGTCACTACTCTGATACCGGTAAATTGTCAAAGTTACGGTCACTACTCTGATACCGGTAAATTGTCAAAGTTACGGCCACTACTCTGATGCTGGTAAATTGTCAAAGTTACGGCCACTACTCTGATACCGGTAAATTGTCAAAGTTACGGCCACTACTCTGATACTGGTAAATTGTCAAAGTTACGGCCACTACTCTGATACTGGTAAATTGTCAAAGTCACGGCCACAACTCCGATACCTGTAATTATAAATTGTCAAAGTTACGGTCACTACTCTGATACCGGTAAATTGTCAAAGTTACGGCCACTACTCTGATGCTGGTAAATTGTCAAAGTTACGGCCACTACTCTGATACCGGTAAATTGTCAAAGTTACGGCCACTACTCTGATACTGGTAAATTGTCAAAGTTACGGCCACTACTCTGATACTGGTAAATTGTCAAAGTCACGGCCACAACTCCGATACCTGTAATTATAAATTGTCAAAGTCACGGCCACAACTCCGATACCTGTAATTATAAATTGTCAAAGTTACGGTCACTACTCCGATACCGGTAACTTGTCAAAGTTACGGCCACTAATCTGATATTGGTAAATTGTCAAAGTTACGGCCACTATACTCTGATACCGGTAAATTGTCAAAGTCACGGCCACAACTCCGATACCTGTAATTATAAATTGTCAAAGTTACGACCACTACTCTGATACCGGTAAATTGTCAAAGTTACGGCCACTAATCTTTGGTGAAGCTAGTAACATTTGTGTGTATGGAAGGAAAGCCGGTCGATGCCACCAGAGGTGAATGAGTATCGTCTTGTCAAATGTACGAAGAGGATCCGTTTAAAAGACACTAGTTTGTGAGACGAATGGGTACTTCCGTTCTAATATCAAAGCCGTCGACACAGACGGGGTAGTATTGGCTGTTGTCAGAAGCTACACGTGTAAATTGGTATAGTAGAAAGCATTTCGAAGATGATGCATTGCAAGTGTTTCACTTTATCACGGTACAACGTCCAGCTTCGGTGGTCAAGGCAAAGGCAAAACGACAGCGCGGAACAGAGATATTTATGGAATTATCGATTTAATAGAAAAAGCATGCCAGACGACGGGGAGGGTGACGTCATCAAACCGGCCATCTTGGATTTGTTTTTACATTTTCTGGTAGAGCTTTACACAACGGAATAGTGTGGTAAGTTTCAGCCTCCCCCCCCCGGCCAGGACAGGTCCCCAAAAGTCCAGGCCAGATAGGGTTAAGAAATTGTTGTGGTGACCATTGGCGACTAGGGCGTGAAACTACACTTTAAAGTCGAAATTCCATTTGGTATATCAACATGAAGTCTGATACTGGTAGTCTGGTCGGGGTCAAACTGGTATGGTATTGGTATTTTGGCTATAGTATGGGACCTACCAGAATGGTAATGATATTCAACAAAGAAGGACCGAAGATGTCATCAAGGTTTGTAGGTTCACCCTTTCTCTCTGTTATCCATTCCACAACATTCTCCAGTTCCTCTCTAATGGTGGTTTCGATTTCTTCTACCCCTTCTCCGTACATCTTCAACGTTTTGTGTAAGAGTTTCCGCTGTTTCACCCATACCGAACTCGGCGAAATCCAGCTGGTAGCGTAATTTCCCACGTTGGTATACTGTAGAAATTGTTTAGATCGACCCGCAAAAGCGTCCGCTAGGTTTTCTGAAGATAGCGCTTCTCGGAGAATATCTGTGCTATTGAGAACAACACAACGGTCACCTAGAAGGTTAATGGAGTAGATATCACCGTAGGTCTTTGAGAGGTCAGTCAAGGTTAAATGTATCTTCGACGGAGATGCTGCAGAGATACTCCCGACCAGAGGTAAACCTCGGGGTCCAGGGGGAAATCGGAAATGTCTGCTACGTCTTCCGAAGAACCAGAACAATCCCAAGGAAACTACGATGCACAATATCGTCACTGATATCTCCATAATTAATTCTGACCCGACTATCGGACTTTCATATTTGTATGGTATTTTATATGGTCAGCAAACCTTCTATGTAGGGCAATCGGTGTTTAATGCTTATGGTTGGCCATCCCTGCCACAATCCGTCATTTTATACCATAGTATAAAATATTTATAGGATGCCTGTAACTATTTTGTACCATGATATAAAATCGCCAAGCCTGCCATAATTTGTATTTATAGGATGCCTATAATTATTTTAACCGTAAGTCGAAAATACGGCATCCTGGTTCTTCCCACCAATGACATGAGATTTTACAAATTGGGTGCCGAGCTTTAGGCTCCTCCCCCTTTCTCGATTTGGCGAGAAATGTACACGGAAGATGGTGGATCCCTCGAGACTCCGGTCGCCACCGTCTTATCAGACCATCACAGGCAGTTGATGAGAGTACAGAATAGACAACGTGACTTAAACTCCCTTTCTGAATGGAATCCGAGGTCAGGCTTGCGGCCCAAATAGACCTTACTGCTCCAAAATAAACCACGATGCAATGCATAACATTGACAGCCCTTCTCAGATGTTTACATCAGAAAAGACAGTGCCCAATGTCATGCCTGGATGTTTGTTATGGGACAGCAAGGTTGATTTTGACCAGGCTCATTATGAAATCTTCTGCGAGACATTCCACGAAAAAGAGGATACCTCGTACTATCGAAAATCACCTGGAAGAAGATGTCGAAAATCGATTCACTTCCCATTTTCTCACGTGCCCATACGTCTACGCTTGCACGAGTTTACTCATTGGTCAAATTTAATATTCTTGATAAGACATTGAGTTATTTACGACATTCGGCTAAATTAATTTCTACCATGGTATATATTATTTACAGGCATCCTTTAGATATGAATTATGGCAGGCTTGGCGATTTTATACCATGGTGCAAAATAATTATAGGATGCTTGTAAATATTTTGTACCATGGTATACATTATTTATAGGCATTCTATAAATACAAATTATGACAGGCTTGGCCGATTCTATACCATGGTACAAAATAATTACAGGCATCCTTTAATTATTTTGTACCATGGTATATATTATTTTATATCATGACGAATGACGAATTGTGACGAATTGTGGCAGGGATGGCCAACCATAAATGCTGTTGTTCCGTGACATAGAAACAAGTTGTACTAGTGTATTTTCTTATCCATGCTTACATTGACTGCAGCACATGTAACCCATGACCTGGTACAACCTATCTAACATGTCCGAACAGCCTGACTCAGGCCAGCGGATAAGAAATTGACGTATATCGCCTAGTTGTGACAGCAATTTAACCGCCATGGAGGGTCATACTTCAGAGGCAAAATAGCGCTCTGATTCAAGGACGAATACCAGATGTTACAGATTAACCTAAGCAGGACAGTCTGTAGTCTGAAATCACCCTGTTAGTCATGGAACAAGTCAATCACAGTGTGGACAACATTAGGATACAAAATATTTAAAAACATTTTCGAACCATGCTAAACCCAGTCACACATGATCACCATTATGACATAGCATTTCGTCGATAGGTTTTACGGTGAGATGAAATAGGCTCTCGTAATCACGTGTTCAGAATAATTTTCTAGCTATCAAGTTTTGATTCTGTCATATGTCATATTTCCATTTATTAAGGAATACTTTTTTTTGAACAAACAGGAGATCCTTGGTAGACGTAATATATTATTGAAAAGAAATTGTGAAAATTTATTCTGCCCAAAATGAGATCATGAGCGCCGAAAACTACAATTATATTTTCCAGCTGATTATGGATATGCTAATTTCAAGACATTCAAACTTTTTCCAACAGAGAAGTAACATGCATCAGACTACCAAATGATTAACACGTTCGGCAGTATTAACAAAATTGTACCTGGCTGATCCCCTAATTAAATCTAGAAGTTGATCTTTCGGCAGGAAGCAGTTTATTTCAAGCGCAACAAGATGACAAACTTCTTGACAGGTGTTTTCGTCAAAATTTTAAGCTATGCGTGTATGGAAGACCAAATGTCTAAATTATCAGAAACTCACAGTTACTGAATCGAAAACCTTAGTTTCAAACAGAAAATTCAAGCTATCAAAGAGAAAACCATGGTTTTCGAATCGAAAAATCACCTCGTAAATTTACAGTTAAATGTACTGGCAGAAAAGGTGCCAGTACATTCAACTGTAAAATTACGTTAAACAATTACCGCTTTTTAACATGTTTTAAACTGTAAAATATTGCACCGTGTTCTATAATTACCGTTCTTTAACAAGCAATCAACTGTAGCTTGCACTGTAAATTTACAATTACCGTATTCTTTTAACATCCTTTAATGTTTAATTACGTGGCACCGTTGTGTACAATTATCTGTTTCGTGAAAGCTGGGACGAGTATAGTGAAAGAGTACAGGTCACTGGAAGGCCGAAATGGCCATTGCTGGTTCAGCTCTTTGTGTTTACAAATGCGGTCACCACAAGTTTCGTAAATAATGACGAAGGAATCTGTGACAGGAATCTCCACTTCAGATAAAACTAAAATTAAAGTTAGCCGCCGCGTCACTTCTTGTGCGTGTTCTGGTAATGCTTTGAATGCAAAACAACGCAGATGTTCGATGTCTCATGCAAATCTGCGTTTCCAACCTGTAACCATCTGGGTCACCTATACGCGTTATGGATGGCGAAGTGTATGTATGGTTGGCCATCCCTGCCACAATTCGTCATTTATAGGATGCCTGTAAATATTTTGTACCATAGTATAAAATGTCAAGCCTGCCACAATTCGTATTTACAGGATGCCTATAATTATTTTGTGCCGTGGTATAAAATCGCCAAGCCTGCAACATTTCGTATTTACAGGATGCTTGTAAATAATATATACCATGGTATATAATCGCCAAGCCTGCCATGGTTCGTATTTACAGATACCGTGGTATAGGCTAAAATCGCCAAGCCTGCCACAGTTCGTATGTACAGGAGGCTTGTAAATAATATATACCATGGTACAGGTTAATTTAGCCGTAAGTCGTAAATAACTCGATGTCTTAATCAAGAATATTACATTTGACCAATGATTAAACTTGTAACAATTGTAGTCATATGGTCACGTGAGCAAATGGGAAGTGGACTGATTTTCGAAATTCTTACTCAGGTTGCTTTGCTCTATACGTATCATTGGATTTTCTTGAGAGGGAGGCATCTTCGATTTTTTGGAAATAAAAAAGGAACCTTAGGTATAACGAAAATATATAGAGAAGCACTTTTTGTCCCTCTCCATTCTGCGTTACACCCCAATTCGTCCAGGCCAGATGGCGTAAAACACTAATCTTTCTACAATGTATAATTTATCAGATGAGCTGAGCTAACAAGTCCTTTAGTACACACTGCATATATCTGTCACCATATCTAATCCTCTAATTCTATCTCATAACACAACTCTCGGTACTCTGAGCTGAGGTGGCGTGGCTAGCAGATGTTTACACAGCCATATGTATACACAAGGTAACATCTATTTCCTGGTTAAACTAGTGAATACGTTGTTATTGGTGTTTGTCGCGATGTCTGTTCAGTACTCTCAACAGCACTTACATAAAATTGGACGTTGGGTTTGGCGCCCCGAGCCTCGAGGGATCCGCCATCTTCCTGTACATTTCCCGCTAAATCGAAAGAGGGTAGGAGACGAAAGTTCGGCACCAACTTTGTAAAATCTCATATCATTGATGGGAAAGAATCAGGAAGCCGTATTTTACGATTTTACGGCTAAATTAATTTGTACCAAGGTGTATATTATTCACAGACATCCTGTAAATACAAATGTGGCAGGCTTGGCGATTTTATACCATGGTATATATTATTTACAGTCAATACGAATTGTGGCAGGCGTAGCGATTTTATACCATGGTATATATTATTTACAGGCATCCTGTATATACGAATTGTGGCAGGCTTAGCAATTTTATACCATGATACAAAATAATTATAGGCATCCTGTAAATACGAATTGGGGCAGGCTTGGCGATTTTATATCAAGGTATATATTATTTACAGGCATCCTGTAAATACGAATTGTGGCAGGCTTGGCGATTTTATATCAAGGTATATATTATTTACAGGCATCCTGTAAATACGAATTGTGGCAGGCTTGGCGATTTTATACCATGGTACAAAATAATTATAGGCATCCTGTAAATACGAATTGTGGCAGGCTTGGCGATTTTATACCATGGTACAAAATAATTATAGTCATCCCGTAAATACGAATTATGGCAGGCTTGGCATTTTATACCATGGTACAAAATATTTACAAGCATCTTGTAAATACGAATTGTGGCAGGCTTAGCGATTTTATACCATGGTACAAAATAATTGTAGGCATCCTGTAAATACGAATTGTGGCAGGCTTGGCATTTTATACCATGGTACAAACTAATTATAGGCATCCTGTAAATACGAATTATGGCAGGCTTGGCATTTTATACCATGGTACAAAATATTTACAGCCATCCTATAAATGACGACTTGTGGCAGGGATGGACAACCATAGAAGTGTACGCAAATGTCTGCGTTTCGTGTGCAAAGATATCATCCTCTTTTCAGAGAAAACAGGAATTTTTGTTATGTTTGTGCGCAAGTTCACCCGTTTCAGTTTATATCAACTGAAATATTAAAGTTCAATGTACAGATTATTGTGTTTACGGTTAAATATACTGTAAACTCCAACATATATTTACTGTGAAATAACTGTAATTTACAAAAGTGTACGGTCGAATCCTAGGTTATCTACCACACAACCCCGAGTTTCTCTTTGTTTAACATCGACTTTCTATTTCTCAACACCGAAAATCACAGCTGTTACTGGAAAACTTAAATTATCGAACCGAAAACTTAGGTTTTTGAATTGATAACTTATGTTTACGGTCGAAAACCTAAGTTATCCAGCAGACAACCCCGAGTTTCTCTTCCAACTTCGACTTTCTCTTTTATTTGACACTTTTTCATCGACAGACTAGGTTTTCCAACCTGTAACCATCTGGGTTATCTATACGCGTTATGGATGGCGAAGTGTATGTATGGTTGGCCATCCCTGTCACAATTCGTCATTTATAGGATGCCTATAAATATTTTGTACCATGGTATAAAATGCCAAGCCTGCCACAATTCGTATTTACAGGATGCCTATAATTATTTTGTACCATGGTATAAAATCGCCAAGCCTGCAACAATTCGTATTTACAGGATGCTTGTAAATAATATATACCATGGTATAAAATCGCCAAGCCTGCCATAATTCGTATTTACAGATACCGTGGTATAAAATCGCCAAGCCTGCCAGAATTCGTATTTACAGGATGCCTGTAAATAATATATAACTGTAAATATAATAACTACGCCTGGTTACCAAGAAGACGACATGGCAATGGTAACCAGCACAGGAACTATCGGAATAGGGACCATATGTACTCTCGACGAAGTGACTTGCTACGAAAGCACATTAATAACCAGCAGCATAAATATGATAGCTATACCAATGACCGACAACAGTACAGGGCAGAAAACCGTGCTCGATACTGTGACAGGGACTCTCAATATGATGAACATGCTCGTGAAATCTACTATAACAGATCTAGACGTTCGATCGATAGGCATACATGAGATTCTATGTGTCTTTGAACATTCCTGTGCCCACAGGAGGTTTCACATGCAGTCTGATGCCTGATTTATATGAATCCGATGAACGGATCAGACCATAGTGAAATTCAGATACTAATCAATTAACTGTGATTCTCACTACTGACTCTATCAATCTACATAGATGAATTAGTACCTAACATTTACTGACTATTGGTGCTGCATAGAGTCGCATATTAGTTCATGAATATCAGAGTAAAGGTAATCATAATAGTATAGTCAGTAGTATATAAAGTTGAAATTGAGTCCGATTTATGCAAATGAGATGACGTCACGTGACTGACCTTTTCCACCTCCAACACAGAAGAGTTCCAATCTAGGGGGAGGTAACTCCGGGTCACTATAGCTCCGGCAAAGGGCCCCTGGGCATGTATATTCCTCCGCGGTGATGCGGTCTGGCGGTGATGCGGTCGGGGGAAAAAGCTTCCGCGGAGAAAAAGTAGTCCCCAGACTGGAAATACGCTGCATGGTCCAATGGGGTCGAGTAAGGTACCAAAGTGAAGCATTCGTGAAGGGCATCTGATGGGTGGGTGTGGGGTTGAAATATCGTCATTCTGCGCATGCGCAGTATATAAAACTGAAATTCATGCAAATGAGATGACGTCACAGAGCTCTCGTCCAATCAGAAGCGAGTATTTTGACCCGGTGCATTATGGGCCATATCCAAGATGTGACCTGGTCTATAAAACACGTCCCTCGGCATCCCACACCTTCATTTCTACGGTTGCAGAGCCATGGCGGAGATCCAGCCCCATGCGACTCGCATTTTACAGTACGCCACCGTGGTGAATTCATTCACGGGTTACCGAGCAGTGGTCCGGTCCATGTTTGCAGATGGCGACGACAACGAGGGACGACGCCAGATCCTGAACGAGTTCACAGAAGCGGTCCTCCACAGAGTGCACTCGATGGAGAGGCGTGCCATCACTCACCACTACTGGACTATGACAGCCATCCTTGATGCTCGGGCTATGGACCACGAGCGCTCACGCCGGAACCAGCACCGGCTGGTTGGCCTCATACTAGTCTGTGCCCTATTGACCCTGGCGCTGTGGTATTGACACTATAAATACCAGGGTCAGACAGAGTGTGTGTCATTCACCGTTCGACATTGGAGCAAGCATGTCATCCGTCCTACGAGCCATCCTGCCCCTTACACCCCAGGTGGGGTTACACGTCTATGAAGATAAAGTCACCCTGGTGGAAGACCGCGATGTCTGTGGGTGGGATCCGGAGTCCACATCCACTACGGTGACGCTACAGCGTGACGGCTGGACCAAATTTAAACGGGTGTTGAGCGGCGAGCTCGATGGACACCTCATCCACATAGACAATGCCATCTACGTATACCGTGGGCCTTTCTTCGCACGCCTGGGCCGCTACCAAGACCCTACGCGAGGCTTCACCCTACACCCCGATCTGTGGACAGCCTTGGAGAAAGTGGTGCCTATTGTGGGCCAGCTGTTTACACCGGACGAACGATCATCAGACGAGTTGGGGTGGGCTCGTGCTATTGAGGACGCGCTGGCTGAACCCCATGAACAACTGTCTAGTCATGAACCCGACGACGACGAGGCCATTGATTACCCGGCTGAACTGAGTCAACACAACGGTGATAGAAACTTGTTATAAATAAACCATACTCTCCGGGTCCATCATCATTGTGTCACCATGAAGCGCTGGGAGAAGGTGTTGGATAACTTATACTACAGTCCCGACAGTCCGGCGGCCTATAGTGCATTGTCGGCTCTCTATCGAGCGGCCAAACCCCAGGGGATACAACGTGCCCAAGTCCGAGATTGGTTAAGAAAACAAGACACCTATACCTTACATCGAGCTGTCCGTCGCCATTTCTACGGAACCGGGTCATCGTGGGAGGAATAGATGCCCAGTGGCAAGCGGATTTGGTCGATATGAGCGCCTTTGCCAAACACAACGATGGGAATCGGTATATCTTGACGTGCATCGATATCCTATCCAAGTATGCGTGGGTGGTACCCATCCGGACGAAAACGGGGGCGAATCTCATAGCGGCGTTCAAAGACATCTTCAAGACCGGGCGCAAACCTTTGTATTTGCAAACCGACGAAGGCACGGAATTCCTCAACAGACCGTTCCAAGCCTTTCTGAAAGCCCAGAAGGTCTTCTTCTTCCATACGTACAACGAGACCAAGGCATCCGTGGTGGAAAGGTTCAACAGGACATTTAAAGGTCGCATGTATAAATATTTCACCTATAAGAATACAAGGCGGTACATCGATGTCCTCCCGAAACTGGTGAGGAGTTACAATCGAGCCTATCATCGAAGTATACAGAGAGCCCCCATTACCGTGACCCAACGCAATGAAGCCCAAGTCCGGCGTGTCTTGTACCCCTGGCCATCGCAGCGAACGACGAAGGAGATGTTCAAGGTCGGGGACCCTGTACGGATCAGTAAAGTCAAGGGCAAGTTCGAGAAAAGTTACTTGCCCAACTGGAGCGATGAGCACTTCCTGATTAAACGGCGCCTACCCCGACAGCGGCGAGTCTACGAACTGGAAGATCTTCAAGGGGAACCGCTGCTGGGCACGTTTTACGAGCCGGAATTACAGCCTGTCGTAAAATCACAGCAAGACTACTACACGGTGGAGCAGATTTTGAAAACGGAACGCCGACGTGGCAAACTGTTTTATTTCGTCAAATGGCAAGGCTGGCCCAGTTCCTTCAATTCCTGGGTCGCTGCCAACCAGGTGAAACGACTATAAAACCAGACACCACTACCGTCCTCCTTCATTCCACGTCCAACCATGAACACGGTGCAACCGTCTCTGAACACAGTGTCTTCCAAAACGCGCAAAGCGCAAGTAGGCTTTGGTGTACTAGTGCTAACCCTGCTGAGTGTGTTGTACGGAGGTGTGTTTTACGACGTAGCCTATGTCAGCACGTTACTTAACCAACTGAGAACACCAGCCATCAGTAAAACCGGTCTACAGAGAGCACCAGTCGTATCCAGCCCAGTCACCACCACCGCCACACCCCGTGTACAAGCCACAACGAGTGTAAGCTCCACACTTACACCAAGAACACCCACTACGTCTGAAGACCCACCGGATTTCATCCCTCACAGTGAACCGACAACGACGACGACGACGACCCACGTTGTACCCATCACTACCATCATCATCCCTGAACGTGAACAGACAACGACAACCGACGTTGTGCCCACCACCACTCCAGTTCACTCGTACCAAATTTACAAGAGCGGGTTACCACGACAGCGGATACACCTCCAAACATGGACCCTCGGTGGCAGCATCCCTTCACCTGCGTCATCGCAGGACCGACGGGCTCCGGAAAAACGCACTTCGTCAGGAAGCTCCTCGAACACGCCGACAGCATGATCACTCCACCCATTGCCAGAGTCGTGTGGTGTTACGGAGAATGGCAGGAAGCGTATGCAGCAATGCCCCACATCACCTTCGTGGAAGGCCTACCCAACCTGGCCGATTTGGAACCCGACACCTTGGTGGTTCTGGATGATCTCATAGCGGAGACGGATGCGCGGGTCACCCAACTCTTTACCAAAGGCAGCCATCATCGACGGCTCAGCATCATCTACATTGTGCAGAATCTGTTCAGTAAAAACAAAGAACATCGGAACATCAGCTTAAATGCCCACTACATGGTGGTCTTCAAAACCCGAGAGATACCACTCAACTGCTGCACCTGGCGAGACAGATGTATCCCGGCCGCACACCGTTTGCATTGGAAGCCTTTAAAGATGCCACAACCCCTCAGCACGGGTATATGCTCTTCGACCTGAAGCAAACCACCCCCGACCACCTTCGACTACGGACCGGCATCTTTCCCGGAGAGACTCACCACGTGTACATGCAAAAATAATGTAAACACACCTACAGTGGCTCCCCCAGCTGGGGTGTGTGTGTGTTTTGATGATGGGGATAATAAAAAAGAATGAATACCACAGCAGGATTGATTTTTTGAAGTAGATAAAAAGAGCAGAATTGTGGGTTCTAGCATTAGTTGTACAGGATGTCTGCGCGAGTACGGAAGCACGCTCCCACGCTCCGTGTATTGAAGACGGCCCCACCCGAGTTAGTCCGAACCATTGTACGCGGTGCGGACCCTGCTCTCGTGTGCTGTCTGTGCGAGATTGGACTCAATATCTTAAAAGGCAACGTACCACTGACTCCGGCTCAGAAGACCAAGTTGGCCAAGCATAAGACAGGTCTAAGAACCTTAGTCCAGAAGCGAGTGTCTCAAAGAAAAAGGTGTTACAGCAAGGTGGATTTCTCGGGGCTATCTTAGCACCGTTGGCCGCTTCCGTGTTGGGTCAAGTATTGGGTGGACTCTTCGGCCGACAATGAACCACACGAAAAAAATGGTCCTCGTCGAACCTCGGCTCCTTCAAAACCTCCAATCGCCCTACCCTGTCCCTTCTACGGTGAAGACGATAAACACCCTCGATGGAGAGATGCAACAGATCTTACAGAGACCGGGGTTAAGCGATAGTGAGAAAGTACAACGGTACAATGAGACGCTTCAGCGGTACATGACGTTCATGGACCAATACAAAACCCTCTCTGCTCCACCACCACCACCATCACCACGTGACACACCGCCGACCTCAGCACCGCTCCAACAGCCGGGTGGAGTACCTTCCACAGCCCCACAGTGGGTCGAAGACGAAGTCCTGAAGAGTGTACCTGCCTCGTTCAAGAAACAAGCTGGCCTGGTATTACAACGAATGAAACAGAATCCTAACATGACTTGGAATGATAAAGGCGAACTCCTGGTACAGAATCAGGTGGTCCCCGGGACCCACATGACGGATTTAGTGAATAACCTGATGCGTCAACGCAGAACGCACACGAATCCTCGAGGATGGGAGGTCTTCGCTCAAGGCTTGAAAGACATGCATGTACCACAGGAATTGGTGGGGAACCCCGAGCGCTGGGCCTTTATGCAGAATGTGAGTACACCACCAGAACCTTGGGAACCGGAGTCACCTCCCACATCACCACCACGGCGGGCACCTACGTTTTCACCCCTTTTACCACGCCACCCCCTGCAACCACCAAGAGCTAAATCACCGCGACCATCACGACGATTAGCGCCCAAGGCCTGGGAGAAGTATTAAAACCAACAGCAGCAGCAGGAGAGCTCAGTCATCATGTTTTACCTCACCCTACCCAGTAACAGCTCGGCTGATGTGTTTCCTGACAACACCTTGACCAAGTACGTGACCCAGTTACCGCAACCGTTGCATTTACCTGGACGCTGGGAATGTGGACTCGTGGATATCCAATACACTTACTCGTGGTACAACGTGCGAGCCAATGAAGTATGGTACGAGGTGACCTACGAAGGACAAGAAACTCGACTCAAACTACCCGAAGGTCAATATGATACCCCCAAGGAATTCATGGGTGGACTGAGAAGTCTGATGCATTATAAGTCTCTACGAGACGTCACGAATACTTCAAAACCCATCAAATCTTTCCCCTTCAAAAATCATGTGGACTTCGATTACAACGCACACAACGACAAGGCCAATCTCACGCTCAGCCCCAACGTGAGTGTCGAACGCAGTGCTACCCTACAGCAAATGCTGGGTTTCAATTACCAGGGGTACGCTGGCCCCACCGGCGAGATAGCCCACATCCCGATGGACATGCGTGGTGGTATGTATGGGCTGTACGTCTACTCGGACGTGGTCGATGCACACATTGTCGGCGACAGCAACGTACCTCTACTGCGCGTCTGCCCGGTGAAAGGCACGTATGGAGCTCAAGTCACCCACAGTTTCAAAACCCAAAGCACAACGCACCGTAGGGAATAAAAGAGCTGCCCCACCGAGACCACGCACCAGTCGACGACCGACCCAGCGACGACGCACATCGAAGAAGACCAAGGATATCTTTTCTTAAAGATGGCTTTCATCCATGCCGAGTCGTGTCCTTCTACCAACAGTGAATTTGATTTATGGACCGTCCCAGCTACTCAGACCAGTGCCGAAGAGGGTCAATGGTTGGAACATCTGCCCCTTTCCAGCATTACAGCCACAGGCCCCATTGAATTCACCATCACCAACGCAGATACGACCTACCTGGATTTAGCCCATACGTACCTATATGTGAAAGCTAAAATCACCAATAAAGATGGGACAGTCCTGAAAGCAGAGGCACCCGTGGGTCCAGTGAATCTCTGGCTTCATTCGCTATTCCAGCAAGTGGATATAGCCCTGAGTGATAAACTGGTGAGCGCCTCGACGAACACGTACCCGTACCGAGCCTACATCGAAACACTGTTATCCTACGGGCGTGACGCTAAAAAGTCGTATTTGACAGCCCCGTTGTTCTACCGAGATACCCCAGGCAACATGGAAGCGAGTCCTGATAACGCCGGCTACACGGAGAGAGTGGATTTCACAGCAGAGAGTCAATCGGTCGATATGATGGGACGTCTGCATGCGGACTTATTCATGCAGGACCGATACCTCTTGAATGGAGTACCTGTCAAAATACGACTAGTGCGCGCAACGCCTGCGTTTGCCTTGATGGCCCCGAATGAGGACCTCGAGTATAACATTGTCATCCAAGAGGCAAGTCTGTTTGTACGCAAAGTGAAACCCAGCCCAGGTGTACAGTTGGGGCACATCAGAGCCTTGGAGAAAAAACCAGCCCAGTACCCCATTCGACGAGTACAGACCAAGGTCTTTTCCGTTCCTAAAGGCAATATGATTGTCAATCAAGAAAACCTGTTCCTGGGGGATTTGCCCAAGCGTTTAACCCTAGCTTGTGTGGAGAACGTGAGTTATAATGGGACTCTCTCGAGGAATCCGTTCAACCTAAAAGCGTTCAACATCAATTTCGTGGCCCTGCATGTGGATGGCCAACAGGTACCGGCACGCCCCTTACAACCTAACTTTGGAACGGACAATTACATCCGGAGCTATCTGAACCTCTTCACAGCAACCGGCCAAATCAACCAAGACGAGGGAAATATGATCAGTCGAGTCGATTTCGGCAAAGGATACACATTGTTCTGTTTCGATCTGACTCCCACCTTAGACAATGATCATCAACTGAGTCTCGTCAAGAAAGGCAACTTACGCTTGGAACTGCACTTCGGGACACCTTTACCGAAAACCATCAATGTGATCTGCTACGCTGAGTTTGACAACATCATTCAAATCGATAAAAGCCGTAACGTGCTGTGTGACTTCGCCACCTAACATGGATACAGACCAGATAACCACGGTGCTGGAGACTGACCCAGGAACACGTAGGGTCTTTCAAGGGGTGTTCGCCCGAGATGTGTTCCCATTAGACCGTGTGTATCCGGCTGCTTATGTCCTGAATACAGACCCGATGGATCGGCCCGGTGAACACTGGGTGGCCGTGTACTTGACAGAAGAGCAGGGTGAATACTTTGACCCGTACGGCCTACCACCCCTCCATCCCGATTTAACAGACTTCATGGATCAAGGCACAGAGACGTGATGTTGGAATACTAAAACGTTGCAAAGCCTGGACAGTATGGTGTGCGGACAATATTGCTTGTTTTACCTGTACCATCGATGCCGGGGAAGACCCGTATCTACCATCGTCCACATGTTTGACGAGTACCCCAAGGCCGAGGACCGAGATGTACTCGTCTATGACTGGGCCGCCCATCATTTCAATGTACAAGTCCCGTTCTGGGCTTGAATTCTTTCAATGTACATACGCCCCCTGTTCTGGGCTTGAATTAATTACAAGCCCCGTGTTCTGGGCTTCAGTTTTCACGTGGTTGTTCTCACGTTGTTGTTGTTCACTGAACAAAAAAAATGAGATCTCACCAAAAAACCCTGTCTTGTGTGTTTTATTCATAATGCATCTGAAGATTCAGTCAAACTGAAGTCAGTGGTGTAGGATGGGGCCAAAATATCACCCATCAAGGTTAGAATGCAAGCGCACTATAGTAAAAAATAGAGAGCCAATGAAATCAGCCCACAGACCAAGTACGTGTATTTGGTCTAGGTTTGGAGCGGGCATTTCATTGAGGTACGTGTATACGGTGAGTGAAGAGACTCGGCCAACACGTATAGATTATGACTATAAGTTCTTTGTATTCTTCGAACCTTGCCGAAAGGGAGACCGTTTGACAGGTGACCTTTTGATCCGCGCGCGCACATTGCCGGTGATGACGCGCACTTCCGGAGAACCCCCCGCGCGCGCTGCGGGGCCGGGGCGGGCCGGGAAAACACCCCGGCGGTTGAACACTGGAACTCTTCTGGGTTTGGAGGATGAACCTACGGACGTCTAAGGGGAAAAATTGGAACTCTTCTATGTTTGGAGGTAGTTTTTAGTGAAAACCCGGAAGTGACGTGACAACCCACGTGACCTGCGTATATACTCCTGTAAAATAGAGCCGATTTTATTTCTTTGGAGGGGCAAGGTCAATAGGACTTGCGCTTTTTATACTACTAAAATGTGAAGTAGATTACATCTTACATAGGGCTTAAGGCCGTGATATGCATATGAAGTATTCTGGGGCATGGTCAGTACTTCCCAATTTTCCCTTCGTCTACTACTCGCCGATTTTTTATTTTTTTATTTTTTTATTTTTATTTTTTTTTTATTATTATTATTATTTATTTATTATTATTTTTTTTTTTTTTTTTTTTTTTTCTCCGTTTTATTGTCAAATGCAGGTATTCAAATGATTTGACAAATGATAGCGTACAAACGATGTAAACATAGGGAAAATTATTTGAGAAATTGTAGTTTGTTTCAATCAGCTGGTATGCAAAAGAATCTCATAGCGGCGTTCCAGGACAGCTTCAACACTGGACGCAAATTGTTTCCTGCAAGATAATAAAATAAAAAATAAAAAGGGGAGAAAAAAGTCTGCGCAGGTGGGACTCGAACCCAGGTGTTCTCGATCAACAGCTCAATGCGTTTCCATTGAGCCACGACCATGTTGTTGCTTTATAAAGATGTTAACTCCAACCAGAGTTGTATGGTTGGAATAATTCATTTGTTCATTTGAATTAACGTGGTACTACCACGATAAAAACATGCTAAAAAAATAACCAGGCCAACCCAAAGATAATATATGCCACCCTACGCTACGTAACTGTTGCTAAAACCATATAAGGGGGTTCCCGGTAAATTTGAACAAATGATGACGTCATGACCGAAATATCAACAACGCAGTTTCCACCGAGGCCGTGTCTTGGCCAAAACCGATAATGTCGGTGTGAATTTCAATGGATGTAGGTGAAATAAACGTAAGCTATCCTTCTATCACACACAAACTCATGTTGGCCGCTCTCAAATTTTCGTACAGGCCTTATTGCGAGAACTTGTGCGAGACGTGTGCACGAAAACTACGTGCGAAATCAGGCCTATTTTCTCATCGCATGGGCGGAAACAACTGCCGATCTACGGAAAAATATTACCTCAAAGGCAGCAACCGAATTAGCAATGTAAGCCTGAACAATTATATTTTCAATGAATACAAGGTTGTCTTGAGAAATATATCTCAAAATATGATTAATTAATGATTTTCCATCATGACAAACGAAAAACCGGCTTCCAACAAATATGGCCGCGGGTATTCGAAGCTCGAAGTCAGAAAATTGCCAAACTTCAAAAATTCAGATCTCATCAACCAGAACGTCTTATGTGCTCACAGTTATTGACAATATCGTAAAATATGTATACTTGCTAACCTTAGTTGGATTCGTCATGAAATCATTTAGGAATAAGTAATTCGAGCACTTTTTGTGACATAGCAAAACGAAGATGACAGCCGTTTCCTTTTTCGCTGCGATGGTTTACACGAAAAACCGGCTCAGTTATAAAAATCCATATCTCCGTAAATATGAAATGTCCAAACTTTTTACGTCAAGACAATATTCTCTTATATGTGTACTTCCTATTTCCCGCAGGAATTTATGCAATATAAATTCTTTCCGCAATAAACTTATAATTTACTGGTAATGGTAACGAAATTCTCCGTCTCAATTTGAGCTTCTTGTACGGCGGCGGAACGCCAAGATCAAAGAGCGCGTGCTGCAACGTAGCAGATCACGTGAGGGTCTAAATATACATCGTTTGTTTACATATATCAGCTGATCGTGTCTGATATATAACAAACAATACCTTATAACAACAGTACTTTCCGTAATATCTGAATAGTTGATACTCGACCAAGAATTAATTATGACAGAAAAATTATCTTAGATAAGTTTTCGCCCTATTCATAGAATTATTATTTCCGTCACATCAATTTCTGTCACAGTACTTTTTCAAAAATTTCACCAATTCGCTCCGCGTGGGACTATATGGGGGTGTGGGTGAATGAGGCGTGACCTTTGGACGTGTATAGACTTGTTTGGCGGCTTGGTGGTTGGTGGAGGTGGGTTTAAGATGGCGGCGGCTTGGTGGTTGGTGGAGGTGGGTTTAAGATGGCGGCGGCTTGGTGGTTGGTGGAGGTGGGTTTAAGATGGCGGCGGCTTGGTGGTTGGTGGAGGTGGGTTTAAGATGGCGGCGGTTTGTGGTTGGTGGAGGTGGGTTTAAGATGGCGGCGGTTTGTGGTTGGTGGAGGTGGGTTTAAGATGGCGGCGGTTTGTGGTTGGTGGAGGTGGGTTTAAGATGGCGGATTGTAGAAAAACGTATAAAAGGAGGCGATTTTTAGGGGTGGGGTGTATTCATTGCACTACCCTGCGGAGCACTCTGACTTACCTGACCTGACCAGCCAGCCTACCTGCTTCACCTCTAGCCTGCCTGACTGACCACCAGCCTGCCTGTATGAGACGTGGAGAAGATTTTCGCTGGGACCCAGCAGCACCTCCGGTTGAAGTTTTACCCCAAGACGAGCGTGTGAGGGACATTTATCAACGACACTGGGTTACCATACACCATTGTTTTCATCGAAATCGCCCGATATTGGACTTATATAATTTCCGGTTGGAAGAAAACATCCGTCTACGTAGCTACGTGGAAGCTATTTTCAACGACCAAGATACAGCCTTCAAGTTAAATCTCACTTTTGGATACATTCTTCGCCATAAAGAGACAGACCAGCTCCGTTATTATTATCCCAGCAATAATACCCGGGTGTTTGACCAGCCTTTCACCATTATCCATCGACCCTCTCTGGACACGGTACAGGAAAAATTAGAAAACTTGGATAGTTTGGAGTGGATACGACAACAACGCCCCAACACAAAATGGCAAGTGGAGATGGCAACCAATGTTACGTTTTACGTCACTAAAATGATCGATCACCCTATCGGCGCTCCCATTCATCTCCCGGACTGGTTGAAACACAGAGAAGGCATGTACGCTTTAGTAGGCGGCACCGATGGGCCCTACACCGATCGGAAATGTTTATTCCGCTGCCTGGCTATCCATCTCAACAAACGTCCACCCAAGAAATGTGATAAATTGGCCAACTGCTATTGGGAAGACTACTTACGTGAAAAGAAGATGGAAAAACAGCACTTCCGCGGGGGCCCGTTATCGCAGCTAGATGTGGTGGAAAATTTATTCCACGTCAACATTGTCGTATACAAATTAGAGCAACACGTGGATGATGACAACACCGATGACCCACAACTCACCGCCCGACTCGTACAGCGTTTCCCGGGAAAATACGACACAACCATGACATTGAATTTGTACGAAACGGACACGGGCGGGCATTTCTCGTACATCACGAACATCAACAGGTATGCCCAGTCCTACATCTGTAGTAAATGCCAACGCGTGTTTGACCAGTCTATTAACTTACATCGACACGAGAAAATTTGTGACCAGACCACCAAACGGAAATTCCCCGGCGGCGTATTCCACAACAAGCCCACCATCTTTGAAGACCTGGCAGATGAGGGTATTGACGTCCCCATGGACCACCGTTATTTCCCATACAGAGCGTGCTATGATTTTGAAGCTCTATTAGAACCCATGGAAAAGGTATCGGCTAAAACTCAATGGACCCAGCATCACATTCCTTTGAGTGTGAGTATTCACACCAACGTACCCGGTTACGACACGGCCCCGGTGTGTTTCGTCTCTGACGGGGACCCCCATGAACTGATTACACGAATGATGGACTACCTTGAAACTCTCAGTCAAGTGAGTGCGGCACATCTCGCGTCGACTATCTACCGTGATGTATTAGCGGCACTTGATGCGCGTATTCCAACATTGGATGAGGAGGAGGAGGAGGACGATACCGATGACGAAGACGAAAGTGAGAAACGCAAACCACCGAAACCCTATGCGCAGAAACTGAAACTGCGTTTATTGGAATACATGAACCAATTACCCGTCCTTGGATTTAACTCGGGCCGATATGACTTGAACTTAATCAAAGAATTCTTGTACCCGTACCTCGCTAAAGCTGGGAATGTGAAATTCATTATTAAGAAGACCAACAATCACGTCGCTCTATCCACAACTTCACTCCGATTCTTAGATGTACGGAATTACCTGGCGCCGAATTACAGCTATGAACAGTGGGTGAAAGTGTACGACTGCGCGGAGAGGAAAAGTTGCTTTCCCTACAACTACATGACGAGTCTCGAGCGTCTGGACGAAACCCAGTTACCACCCCAGGAGGCCTTTTACAATGATCTCAAAGGAGAAGCATTATCTACCACCCTGTATACCGAACTGCAACAGGTGTGGGTCCGTGAAGGAATGCAAACTCTCCGGGATTTTCTCATCTATTACAACAATTTGGATGTCATCCCTTTTCTGGAAGCTACCGACAAAATGTCCGCCTTCTACCGAGATATGGGTGTCGACGTATTCAAAGACTGTGTTAGCATCCCCGGTCTGACCCTGCGGTATCTGTTCCAGGATTTACCCACGTTCTTTGCTCTCGTCGATAAGAAAGACGCCGACATGTTGGACTGTTTGAAGGGAAATATCGTAGGCGGCCCCAGTATTATATTCCATCGGTACCATGAGAAACAGCTGACCCATATCCGAGGAGAAAAATTGTGTGAGAAAATAATAGAATTCGACGCCAATGCCCTCTACCTATCGTGTTTGAGTAAACCCATGCCGGCCGGTCATTATACGCGGTGGCTCCCTGAGGGTGCAGCATTCAGAGCTCAACGATCTACGAAACATCAAGCAGAACAATGGTTGGATTGGGAAAGTCAGCGACGAGGCGTCACTATCCGTCACCAATCCAACCACACGGAAAAGCGAATTGGAGATCGGCGCCTTCCCGTGGACGGATTTGCTATCATCAATACAGTACCGACCGTGTTTCAACTTCACGGCTGTTATTGGCACGGTCATGAGTGTTCGTTCGCGGGAGGGCGCTATAACGAGCGCCGTGGACTGACCCCGGCCGCCTTACGTGAAGAAGTACAGCAGAATCGAGATTACATTTGTGGACTGGGCTATGCCTATGAACAGCTATGGGAATGTGAATTCCACCACATGCAACGTCGTCAACCGGAGTTATACTCGTTCTTACACGCTCACGACCGACTACTGGATTATCGGACTGTTATCACCATGACCGACATCCTACGCACTGTTGAGACGGGAGACCTCTATGGATTCGTGGAATGTGATCTGCACGTCCCTGACCACTTGAAAGACACGTTTGGTGAATGTCCACCCATCTTCAAAAACACCGAGGTGAGTCGAGATGATATCGGAGCCCATATGCGCACATACGCTGAAGAACACGACTACCTAACGCGACCACAGCGTATGTTGATCGGCAGCATGTTTGGCGAAAAAATCTTGCTCGGTACCCCTCTGCTTCAGTGGTATATGCGGCACGGACTGGAAATTACGAAAATATACCAAGTCATAGAATTCACCCCCAGGCTTGTTTTGAGAAGTTCGCGAACGACGTGACTACCGCCCGTCGCCAAGGAGACGCCGACCCCAGCAAAGCCATCATCGGGGAAACGATGAAATTACTTGGGAACAGCGGATATGGAAAAACGGTAACGAACCAGGACGGTCACGTGACCGTGAACATTTGTACCACGAAACAAGCCCGCAAACGCGTGAATTCGCCGCTATACCGACACATGGAGATGATTGACGACACCACCTACGAAGTGACGTCAGCCAAAAAGACCATCACCTATAACCTGCCGCTCCAAATAGGATGTATGGTGTACCAGCTGGCCAAACTGCGAATGCTGGAATTCATATACGATTTCATGGGCGTGTATTTCCACCCATCAGACTGGCAATTGATAGAAATGGATACCGACTCAGCATACATGGCCGTTTCCAACCCGGACTGGGAGTCACTCGTCAAACCAGAATTACGTGCACAATATGAGGCGGAACGGGACCAGTGGCTACCCCGACGCGACCACTACACCTACGACAAGCGGACACCCGGCCTGTTTAAACTAGAGTGGAGCGGTGATGCCATGATCGCCCTGTGTTCGAAAACTTACTTTTGTGACGGTGATGACAACAAATTCAGTTGTAAGGGGGTGAGTCGACGCGACTCCAACATCAGCAAGGCTCTGTACCTGAATGTCCTCCAGAGCCAGGCCAGTGCGAGTGGCACTAACCGAGGTTTCCGTATCATCGACCACCAGATGCGCTCGTATACCCAGGAACGGGACGCTTTCACATACTTTTACCCCAAGCGCAAAGTCCTGCC
>JAVTVY010055703.1:0-29026 GCA_036873755.1 Hanleya hanleyi | reverse complement strand
TTTGGTAATGTTATAAGACAGAATGTATCACAACACGACATAATTGACTGGAAATAATCACTGGACATGAATTTCCAGTGATTAATGGGGCTTCAAATCCCCCAGTCATATTGTAAACTGAAAACAATAACTTTGTTTTGTTGTTTGAAATGTTATTCTTGAACAAAAAACAACAAGTCTTCTTATTGAGGTCCATTGAATTGTACAGCAACGTGAGTGGCGTAACGTGAGTGATGCAGGTTTCTTGTCGCTTGGTGCTGATGACAGCTAATACACCTATAGCATTGACTTAATAATATTACTGCTGCTTAGATATGGTGACTACCCAATTATGGAAATAGTTGCTTGTTTACTGAAAATTAAAGCCAGAGCTAATTTCAAGAATAAACTTGGTACTAAAATTTTCATGTCCTTTTTCATGTAACGTGAGTGACGAGTGCTAAAACTTCACTTGGATACAGGCCTTCATACAAATTTGAACAATATTTATTTGTTAGTGTACACTGTGGTCAGGGCTGCCTACATGCACAGTATGTCCACTTATAATTGATGACTTGAAGATTGACAAGCAATCATGTATCTGAAAAAGACTAAAAGTGTAACGTGAATGATGTGGAATTGACCAAAACATGTTTAGGCCTATCATGTTCAAGTAATAATGCATCATATGTCCATGTTATAATGTAGTAATATCCACCATTCATGTGTGTATGATACATGCATGTGTCAATTTTGCCTAAAGGAGGATGCTTGTATATACCATTTTTATTTAGGCCACACTTGGTATACGGGGCAACCTTATACTGCTGCTATAATTCAGCCTGTCTACTGCCACTATGATGCAGGCATACTTCCACTCTACTTCTACCATACTGGCCATATACTTCTGTCTATGCTGCTAGCCCTCTTCCATTACACTGCCTCCATACTTCTGTGAAGGGTTACAGCAGCTCAATTAACATAATGTCAGCATACTGCAGTCATACTTCCACTATACTTCAACAATACTGCTACCATACTGGCCATATACTTTTGTCTATGCTGCCAGCCCTCTGCCATAACACTGCATCCATACTTCTGTGAAGGGTTACAGCAGCTTAATTAACATAATGTCAGCATACTGCAGTCATACTGCCACTATACTTCTACCATACCGCTACCATACTGGCCATATACTTCTGTCTATGCTGCCAGCTCCCTGCCATAACACTGCCTCCATACTTCTGTGAAGTGTTACAGCAGCTTAATTAACATAATGTCAGCATTCTGCCACCATAATTTTACCATACTTCTGCAACACTTCTACAACTCACAAATTCAGTCTAACATACAACCAATTGTCTCATGGAAGTATGCCGGAAGTATATACTTCTGTCATACTGCCGTTATACTTTCAGCTGCTACTGCCACTGTACTTCTATTCTACTGCGGGTATACTTCCATTTCGTAAGGGCTTTCATTGGATGAGTTTGACACTTGCTACCCAAGTTCAATGGGATTTGAGGCTGTGCATGTGCTATTTAAGAAATATGACATTAATAACAATTTTTGTCCTAATTATTGCAGTTTAGACTCTGTACATTTTCATTGATAAGGTGTTTGTTGGGCAAGAATTTACATGTAGATCTGTACATGAAAAGTTTGTTGAACCTTTCATGGGATGATTATAAAACTTGGTGGACATGTCTCATGTTTTCCTAGGTCACAGCTCTCCCGCAGTAATCACATACGGGACTGACCTATCCAGCAGTTTTCCCAAATGGCACTGGCCTATCCAGCTGTAATGCCACACAGGACTGACCTATCCATCATGAAAAGTTTGTGCTATAAAAGTAATCCCATACAGAACTCAACTATCCAGCAGTAATCCCAGACCAGACTGGTCTATCCAGCAGTAATCCCATTTGGAACTGGCCTATCCAGCAGTAATCTCACACAGACCTGATCTGTCCAGCAGTAATCTCAAATGGCACTATCCAGCAGTAATGCCACACAGGACTGACCTATCTAGCAGTAATCCCAGACCGGATTGGCCTATCGAGCAGTAATCCCACATGGGACTGGCCTATCCAGCAGTAATGCCACATGGGACTGGCCTATGCAGCAGTAATCTCACAGGGAACTGACCTATCCAGAAGTAATATGACACGGGACTGCAATATGCAGCAGTAATCCCACCTGGCACTGACGGTCAGTGCCAGGTGGGATTACTGCTGCCATAATCCTACATGGGACTAACCTATTCCTCTATAACCCTACACAGGTTTAGCCCATCCAGCAGCAGTAATCCCACATGGGACTGTCCTCCCCAGCCGTAATCCCTCATGGGACTGGCCTCCCCAGCCGTAATCCCTCACAGGATTGCCGTATGCAGCAGTAATCCCACACTGGACTGGCTATGCAGCAGTAATCCCACATGGGACTGTCCTATCCAGCATTAATCCCATATGAGACTCCTCTATCCAGCAGTGATCCCAGACAGGACTGGCCTATCCAGCAGTAATCCAACTTGAGACGACTATCCAGCAGTAATCCCACAGGCGACTGGTCTATCCACCAGTAATAACACACAGGACTGGTCTATCCAGCAGTAATCCTACACAGGACTGGCCTATCCAGCAGTAATCTCACATGGGACTGACCGGTCCAGCAGTAATCTCACACAGAACTGCCCTATGCACCAGTAATCCGATGGCACTGACCTATCAATCCCACATGGGATTAACCTATATGCCATTAATCCCACATGGGACTGATGTTATTGTCTGTACAAGATAATCTATTCCAGACATTATTGTCTGTATCACATCACCTATTCCAGACTTTAATATTTGCTCTACATGTATGCTTTCAATACTGCTGTACCTTCGGCGAATTACCCCGCAAGGCAAGATGTTGGGGTTCTCAGAATGCTTGTTAACATTCAATGAGTGTAGAAATTACTATCCTAATGAGGCGATGCTTCAAAATATGTTTGCTGGGTATAACCTAAACCCTAAACCCATGTCAGTGATGTTTACATGTACCATGACAAGACTGCTTCCTAATGTTAACTGCTGTCACCGGAATAAGAGGTTATGCACTTGTCAATTGGATGCCACACACCTTCAGCCAAAACAGCCGCACAAGGTGGGGATATGTAGGGGGCAAGTCTTGGTGAAATTGACTCCACCCATCCCCAGGGAGGCACGATGGGGCATCCAATTGGCAAGTGCATTAGCACAGGGATACAAGTCACCCTAGGTTTGAGCAAGTGCTATCAAATAGGGAGGTTTATCCGTGGTACCCAACTCTCTTTTAATGAGCAGCAAGCCAGGTAATGTTGGGCCAGCCTTAACAGGATGCTTATTCTCTCAAGAAGCACTATGACCTACCGACTTGTATTCAACAGTGGAGGCTTGCACATATCCAAAGTCTCCTGTGGTAGCAATAACCGGCATTCACATGGTGAATATATTGTGGATGTACTGTCATGTACTGTGAAGTCATATGGTTGATCCTCCAGGCCCCTAGTTCTCGAATCTGCCTTAAAAATACTTTGAAGTCATATGGCTGATCTTCCATGTCTCCAGTTCCCAAACATAATCTTTTTGAGGGAAGAAACATGTTGATATTGAGGTCAATGTTCAATGTCAGGGTCACCAAAGTCCCACAGAGGTAGTATTGTTGCACACTAAAATTTTGCATGGATCTGCAAGTCTACACCAAAATTTACCTTGTGTCTTTCCAATGTGGGATGGCAAATATTAAATGTGGTCAAATGTGCAGGCATATATTGGAGCCCCCATTGGCTGTGAATTTATGGTTGACTTTTTTCTCAGAAGTTGTCTTCTTTTCCAGACAGATGATCCAACGAAAAAATGGAACGAAAAAAGGGAATGATCTTGTTACGCAAGAGGATGTTCGCTATTGCAAGGCTCGTCAAGATAAAGTGTGAAGGTTATCAACATCCATATAGGTGAGATTCCATTGATGCCCGTATTCATGTCAGCATTTACAGTTTCACTGAACTTCACTGTTTGCCTCGTTATTGAATAGTTTGATGTATTATTGCTACAGGCCAGAATATTTCGTGAACGGTCGGAAACTTTTTTTCGGTTCTGTCTATTCTGTATCTATCGGAACCCTCTGGGAACTAATATTAGGTTCCGTGAAATAATTGTATGGGAACCTTTTTTTTAAATGTCACAAAATGTTGTTTAGATTGCTGTTTTCATTTGCCATTTGTCTGTTATAAAATTGTGATCATTGTTCGAGTATGGTGAATTGGTTGTAAGGTATTTGAAGAACTGAAGTGTATTTACTTCAAATAGGTTCGTAAGGGATTCTGTCAACATAGTTCAAAATTGAACTCGATGTGGGGTCACGAGTCTTGTCGTATTGCTTTACAGTGTGCCTTCACTGGGAATTTGTATCAATTGGATTGCATATATACATACTCATCTCACACCATATAGATAAAGGGACGTCATCTTGAAATTCATTTTTCCGTGAGAAATTACCGGATTTCAAAGGCTCGATTGAGAACAAATAAACGCAATATGCGATGTTTTGTCTTCTGTTACACTTTATAACATAAATCCCGGATCGTATATGGCGCTGCGGTGCACAGTTTCGGTCAAATCCTTTCTCAAATCAGCGGTTAAAATCCCCCGCTTCGAGCATCTTCACAATGGCAAATTCGGCACACATATTTCTTGAATTCACATTTGAGATGTCTGATAAGAAGGCAGACTTTTTGAATGCTGTAGTTTACAGAGATGATAGATGCGAGTTGCAGAGGTGACAGATGCAGCAAGAAGGGTGTATTATATATTAAATGCCACACAAAGCATACATACATTTATTAATACCTACACAGAAGATCTATACACTAACCATCCTGTTTCAAATATTTCATGAAAGGTGACCTCTCTTGCCGATATGGGCAACGATTTGGTGTAAGACTCACAAAATATATTTGAAAAAGGATTTGCTGCAATTTGTATTGTCAGTCTTTTGTCCAGGATATTACCTTTCCAATGGGAGATCTTACACCAAAGCCTTGCCCAGATATGTCTGAAAGTAATAATTACACTGACTTCATGAAGAAAATGGATACACTTGAAAACAATCTTAGGCTGAGGGGTTACAAAGGAATGGAAATCAACTGCAGAGATGTGAACTTTAATCGCAGAATAAAAATCCTCAACCTAACAGACAGGGGAATAGATGAAAGGATGGAAACTGGTATTTGCATTTCATCACCATTTACAGTCCGGACTCCTATACGATGAGACACATGGTGAATAAGTACTGGTCTATTATTGAGGGTGACGGCCACACTCCTAGGCTCTTCATGAATCAACCAAATAAAAAAAAACAAATATTAACTACACCGTTAAATTCATCTAAACATGAATTCAAGTGTGACAGAATTACATGTTCCCTATTTTTCATTCTCCCTGTACCCTCTCTTTGCTAGTGCGTTGGAACATTAGTTATGAAATATTTCCCTGGTCCTATTACTATGATCTGAAGGATGAGTGCTAACAGATGGAATAGCAAAGATAAATTTGTATTTGATCACATATTATAGTTTTACGGAATTACAGGGAAGCAACCACCATAAAATGACAGGACAGTTAAACTTAAATGCATGTTCTATCAAAACTCAAAGCCAACTCATTTCAGACTTTGGTTTGTTCGCATCCTGAGATTCTAAGCTACATTATTTCTGATTTCCAATAAGTAGGGTCGCAACTGATGCGAGTGGTTAATCAAACCTGAGTTACGGAATTACATTTCGGTCCATTTTTGAGGACTTGACATACTTTAAGAATGTCATATTATCTTAGTCCAATGGATTCTAAGGACACAGCCACATGTATGAAATATATTGTCATTTGTCACTGACAACACACCCGCATTGAATTGGAGGTCAAGGGTCTAAAATTACTGATAAAAAAGATGAGCAAAACCAAACTGAATGATATAACTTAAATTTCATAATTGTGTTACGGAATTACATTTCATTAACAATTCCTTGAAATTGATGTGGAACATTACTTTTATCAGAAATAACATTTGTAAGTTTTATGCTTTGTGATTTCCATGCCGGAATTATCCCTAGAGACACTTGCATGTATTTGCTGTGTATATACAATACTATAGTTGCCGTCATGGCAGTAGGAAATCCTCAATCATATTGTCTTTTCTTGAAGTTAATCCTAGGAGGCAATTCAGTTGTTCGTGATTGGATCATCGCCCATTGCCTGTCTTCAATCTAAGATAATTTTGTCTTCTTTCAGATGAGGACTCGAGTGAAGAATTGGAAGCTCCAGCAAAAATGAGACTTTAGTATACCAAGTCTGGCTGACTCCTAACACTTAGCACTCAAACGACTGGTGCTATTCCTGGTGTCTGCATTTGTGATCCTGGTGATAAATCGGTATACTTTGCCACCTAAGGGTATTTTGGTGTCGTTCGTAACACAAGCGAGAGGAGAGATGCTTTGAAATATTACGCAAGGACCACACACGCATGGCAAGGGACAGAAATAATAGAATACTAACTCAAACGAAATTTTCAGAACAATGATTGGAAAGTTCCCATCACAATCGCATATACTTGTTTCTTCCATAATACATCGCAGCGGTGCAGTGAAATGTCAAGATGTCGTTCCGTAAATAACCTAATGTTATGTTTCATCAAGTTGTTGTTCTAACAAATATATGCAAGTTGCAAACAATTCTTCATAGCTCGATGAAGGTGATTCCATGTTAATATTCTTTTGCTGAGTTAGGCGGAAATTGTTATTGTCATTCTTATACATGTAGGTCATCATATCTCTTGAAGTACCATCTAGCTCCAACTGTCTGCTTAACAGATATGGTTGGTGAGGTTTAATAGCCCACAAGGTTGCGAAATAGTATGCGGTTAATCGACATCAACAGACATAACAGAACATTGCATTTCTTACAGCGAACTTTTGCAATTGTACTTTTCTATGGGTCATGCACAGCCCCAGAAACGACTCTGGAGTGAGGAAGAGAAACGGGGTGTGTTGCGAAACTTTGAGAAACATATAACCCTGCAGTAACTTTCAGACAAAAGAGATATTGACCAAAATGATGGTGCGTTACATATACCATGCTTCAAGCAGCTTGTTTGAAGTCTTTCTGTTCACTGTTCGAGTGTTTTCTGCAAGGCCTTGCATTTTGATGGGGCTGATCAGTCCAGGCCCTGCGATAGGTCATCTGAGTAATTTTCACGGAGCTTAATTACCAGCCCAGTAAAAAGTTGCTGTGCATGTGGTTTTCAGAGACAGATTCAGGTAAACTGTCATTCATGATCCAGGGCAATAAATCAGCCTGTGCCATTTTCGCAAGGCCTGTTGTGGTAACAAATTTGCTGTTGAAGTTAAAGAACTCTGTGTTAAAGTGTTGAATTCTCTGAATAAACAAAATGTTTTCATAAATATTGGTGTTAACTCATCTGTCCAGTGGGTGAAAATTGGGCACAGTTTAGGGAAGAGAGGGTTTGAAACATACTTTTTCGTCTATCATGCAGTATTATTATTTTTCCATTATTCCGGTATGTCCTCAATTGTTGCTGTCAGCATGTCTAAACTTAATTGCTATATCATGCTCTCCTGTTGCTAAGTTGCTCCTGTTCATGCATTGCTAGTTGAAACGATGATTTCAAGTTGATCGCACCTACTTTTGTTCACCCATAGTGGTATGTCCCCAGTTAAATAGTCCTGTCCAAGTTTGCCCTTTTGGTGAGGGTGAATTGGATTTGTCGCTTTCAACAATTTTTGTTTTTCCACAACGGTGCACTATACGTGTGCTCTCTTGACTGCTGAAATTCTTTTACATCATTTTCAATCAATAATACTGAATTCAAGACATGACTACATTTAAGTTATTAGCAACCATTTAAGGTCATAGCTGGGATAATTGTTCTCGCTCGGTTTGTATCGTAGGAGATGTGTCCTGAATAGTAGTCTAAAACCCTCGTTACACCAGATTGCAATACGGAACACTCAATTGAGGATATATCTCCTCACATGGGTAGCATCAGCAACCATTTGAGGACATAGGCGTAGCTAACATTTATGGAATGCGCGGTCTCTTGACTGGTGAAACGCTTGACACCAGCTTCCAAGTAACAATACCCAATTGAGGACAGCTACATGGCGCTACAATTCCCAATTGAGGACAGCTATGGAGCTACGTTTCGTAACTTGTGTCTAATTCCGCATAACCCGGGGCTAGGGGCCGTATGAACCCATGTACTTCAAGATTCTCATAGTACTCATATGAACAGTCACATTCAAAGTGTGACTGAGATACATCTTTCTCTAGATGACTAATACCGTTATATGTAATATGGAATAGGTCTTTGGATTATGGACGCGGATATTCGCTAATGGACGATGGCTGGATTGCCAATGACGGACTAGACACTTGTAACATGTACGTGTTTGCAAGAATGAATATATTGAATGTATGTTTATTAAGCAATCATTTGGGGACATGGGTGAGCAAAATGTCCTCGTTTTGAAGGTTCATTTCGTATGGAATATGTCCTCTGTCGACTAGTGAAACACTTATTACACCAACTTCCAATTACCGGCTTGAATGATCTGAAACCATTTCAGCAAATGAAGAAAGCTATGTTATTTTCCTCGTTTCCAAGGTTTATAGCGTACCGAATACATCCTCGGTAGTATATAAAAGCTAAATTGGGTCGTATTTATGCAAATGAGATGACGTCATCGATGACGTCACAGATCTCTCATCCAATCAGAAGCCGGCAATCTTCGGTAATGTTCGGTCATCTCCGGCAATGTCCGGCCCTCTCCGGGACAATAGATAGCCTTTATCTGCCCTTCCGAAGCATCCATGGCCTGTACAGGGTTCCCCGAAAATATTTGCATCTATTTGCCCATGTTAAATGGCAAGTGGGGAACCCTCAGTTTTCCCATACAATGAAAGGGTCCTAGTGGGAATTGAACCCGGGTCGCTTTATCAAGAGGCATACACGTTATCCATTAGGCTACGAGTCATATGATACAAACCAAGGTTGAAAATAGCATATATATGTCTACTATATGGCCCATACTGGCACACTGGCCAATGTTGAACCTAATGGGAAATGTACTCCTGGTCATTGTAGTATGGGCTGTTCGGTTTTGTTTTTCACATCTCAACACCTAGAACACGATGGGCAGAGTCCCGAAGCGATTGGTTGAAATTTTTTTAAAAAGTCACTGTGCGCATGCGTAGTGGGTAAATAGCGCTGGGAGGGCGTTTTGGGGGCCAGAGGGGTCCCTAGAGGGCCGATTGAGTCGAGTGAGGTGTCATTGTAAACCACACGTGAGGGAGCATCCAGCGGTCTGAATGAAACGTGGAACTGACATCATTCTGCGCATGCGCAGTAGACAAAGGGTATGGAAATACACGTTTTGGGGTCTAGGTGGGCCACTGTTGTGCCAATTGAGTCGAGTGAGGTATGATTGTAAAGCACACGTGAGGGAGATGCAATCGGCTCAATAGCGGCCCACCTAAACCCCAAAACGTTTATTTCCATACACTTTGTCTACTGCGCATGCGCAGAATGATGTCAGTTTTACGTTACACCCATCCCGTCGGATGCTCCCTCACGTATGCTTTACATTGATACCTCACTTGATGCAATAGGCCCAATAGTGCCCACCTGGACCCCAAAACGTGTATTTACAATCATACCTGGGCCCATGATTTCTGATTTCTGTGAATTGATGTGACGCAGTCAGTATGTCGGCACCTCTTCCCACTTCCCTTATATGTGTTGTAATTTCGATAAACTTTGTCTATTGAATTGAATTGATTTTTTTTATTCACCAACCGAGAAATTGATAACAAATTAACACATGATGTAATGATATATACACAGATGTCGATAAAGAAGAAGGATATGATGATCGGCGGGAGAAAACCCCAGGGGGCTTGTGGTATCCCAGCATAATACAAAAGGCATATACATTTACAAGAGACGTCAATTTATGTTTGTGAGATGTTGAGTAATGAAAAGTAATTATCAGAAAGTGCGGTGAATAAAATACAACCATTGGTATATATGGGTGTAGTGTTATCTGTTTGTAGATGTTGTTTCGCAAGTGTTTTGAATAATGATATGGATGTACATTTTTGTAAGTCGGAGGGTAACTTGTTCCATTCTCTAGGGGCTTTGATTTTAGGTGTGTGATATGAAAAATCAGTTCGGAAAAAGGGCCTATATAATTTATATGAGGAACCCCTGGTAGGATAATTGTGTATGTCAGATAATTTGGTGAAGTACTTATGGAATGGTTTGGGCAACAATGAGCAATGATGGATGAATTTCTGACAGAATTAACATAACATAACGATTAAGTTCTAAGACCGGCAATATTTTGAGGCTGGCAAATAAAGGACTTGAGTGTTCGAATTTATCCGAAAGGGAAATAATTCGAATTGCTCTTTTTTGCAGGAGAATTAGAGGTTTTAAGTGGCTAACATAAGTGTTGCCCCAAATGACATTACAAGATAGATAGGGATAAATGAGTGAGTAGTACAAGATATAAAGGGTTCTTTTGTTTAAGCATTGCTTGACGGAATTAATCATGCCAATGTTTCTCGATATTTTCTTACGGAGTTCGTTGATATGATTTTTCCAATTTAATTTTTCATTCAAGTATACACCGAGAAACTTAAAACAATCAACTCTTTCAATGCCATGCCCCATTAAATGCAACTCCGGCGTGAATGGTACGTTTCTTTTACAGTTGGGTGGGATCAACATGAATTTTGTCTTTTTGATGTTTAATGACAATTTATTACACGAGAACCAGTTATGTAATAAAGTTAGTTCTTGTGACATTATTATGTCAAAGAGGACTTGTGGATTAGCATTGGACAGCGTTGCACTCGTGTCATCAGCGAATAGAATGATTTTCAAAATATCTGAGACTAGTATTACATCATTGATATAAATGAGGAATAGTAATGGTCCCAAAATGGAACCTTGAAGGACACCACATGTAATTTGTTCTGCTTTAGATATTGTTCCATTATACGAAACAGACTGCAGACGACCACTTAAATAACTTCTGAACCACACTGAACCACTACTGCGCATGCGCAGAATGACGTCAGTTCCACGTTTCACCCATACCGTCGGATGCTCCCTCACGTGTGCTTTTCAATCATACCTCACTCGACTCAATTGGCCCAATAGTGGCCCACCTAGACCCCAAAACGTGTATTTCCATAACCTTTGTCTACTGCGCTTGCGCAGAATGACGTCAGTTCCACGTTCCATCCAGCCCGCTGGATGCTCCCTCACGTGTGCTTTACAATGATACCTCACGCGACTCAACCGGCCCTCTATGGACCCCTCTGGGCCCCAAAACACCCTCCCAGCGCTATTCATCCACTACGCATGCGCACAGTGACTTTTTCAAAAAATTTCAACCAATCGCTTCGGGACTCTGCCCATCGTGTTCTAGGTGTTGAGATGTGAAAAACAAAACCAAATAGCCCATACTACAATGACCAGGAGTACATTTCCCATTGGGTTCAACATTGGCCAGTGCGCCAGTATGGGCCATATAGTAGACATATATATGCTATTTTCAACCTTGGTTTGTATCATATGACTCGTAGCCTAATGGATAACGCGTCTGCCTCTTGATAAACCGACCCGGGTTCAATTTCTAGGACCCTTTCATTGTATGGGAAGACTGAGGGTTCCCCACTTGCCATTTAACATGGGCAAATAGATGCAAATATTGTCGGGGACCCCTGTACAGGCCATGGATGCTTCGGAAGGGCAGATAAAGGCTATTTATTGTCCCGGAGAGGGCCGGGCGTTGCCGAAGAGGGCCGGACATTGCCGGAGATGATCGAACGTTACCGGAGAGTGCCGAAGATTTGCCGGCTTCTGATTGGATGAGAGCTCTCATTCGCATAAATACGCTCCAATTTAGCTTTTTACTACTACTATCCTCGTCATCGGTTAAACACTTCCACACTAGCAGTAAATAAAGGGTATCCAATTGAGGACATAACCACACACACATTCGAATAAGTAGCAATTATTTGAGGACATATTCATCGCTGTGCTGTCTCCGTTTTGAAGGTTTATATCGTGTGGCGTGTGTCCTCTCTTGACCAGTTAAACCCGTTTCATACCAGCTTTCAATAAAGAATACCCAGTTGAGGACAGCTACACACACGTGAAGAAGTGACAGCCATGTGAAAATCATACTGGTAAAACAACTTTAAAGGTGTAAAATAACAGATTCGTAGCCATTCATCAACTATTCATGCACATAAATACAAATTTTGAGGAACTGTTGATATGTCCTTCTTTGGACAGAAGGAAATGTGTTCTGTCACACAGGAGTGAAATGTCCTCTTTTGTTATATCTTTACTGCCGTCAAAACACTAGTTGTCGAGGTCGGTCACTATCGTATGTAATGTGTCCTCTTGATTGTTAAAACACTCTCCACACTTGTAAGCTTTCAGCAAAGAATACCCAATTGAAGACATGGCTTCATGTGTTCATTAAGCAACCATTTAAGGACATAGACATAGATTAGGCGAATGTCCTCGTTTTGAAGGGTTCATTTCGTATGGAATATGTCCCCTATCAACAACGAAACATTTATTACACCAACTTCCAATTACCGGCTTGAATGATCTGCAACCATTTGAGCACATGAAGAAAGCTGACGTTATTTTCCTCATTTTAAAGGTTTACAGCGTACGAAATACATCCTCGTCATCGGGTAAACACTTCCACACTAGCGAGTAATAAAGGGTACCCAACTGAGGACATAACCACACACACATTCGAATAATTCGCAATCATTTGAGGACATATTCATCGCTGTCTTGTCCCCGTTTTGAAGGTTTATATCGAGTGGCGTGTGTCCTCTCTTGATCAGTTAAACCCGTTTTATACCAGCTTTCAATAAATAATACCCAATTGAGGACGGCTACACACAGGTGAAGAAGTGACAGCCATGTGAAAATCATACTGGTAAAACAACTTTAAATGTGTACAATAACAGATTCGTAGCCATTCATCAACTTTTCATGCACATAAATACAAATTTTGAGGAACTGTTGATATGTCCTTCTTTGGACAGAAGGAAATATGTTCTGTCACACAGGAGTGAAATGTCCTCTTTTGTTATATCTTTACTGCCGTCAAAATACTAGTTGTCGAGGTCGGTCACTATCGTATGTAATGTGTCCTCTTGATTGTTAAAACACTCTCCACACTTGTAAGCTTTCAGCAAAGAATACCCAATTGAGGACATGGCTTCATGTGTTCATTAAGCAACCATTTAAGGACATAGACATAGATTAGGCGAATGTCCTCGTTTTGAAGGGTTCATTTCGTATGGAATATGTCCCCTATCAACAACGAAACATTTATTACACCAACTTCCAATTACCGGCTTGAATGATCTGCAACCATTTGAGCACATGAAGAAAGCTGACGTTATTTTCCTCGTTTTAAAGGTTTACAGCGTGCGAAATACATCCTCGTCATCGGGTACACACTTCCACACTAGCGATTAATAAAGGGTACCCAATTGAGGACATAACCACACACACATTCGAATAATTCGCAATCATTTGAGGACATATTCATCGCTGTCTTGTCCCCGTTTTGAAGGTTTATATCGAGTGGCGTGTGTCCTCTCTTGACCAGTTAAACCCGTTTTATACCAGCTTTCAATAAATAATACCCAATTGAGGACGGCTACACACACGTGAAGAAGTGACAGCCATGTGCAAATCATACTGGTAAAACAACTTTAAATGTGTACAATGACAGATTCGTAGCCATTCATCAACTTTTCATGCACATAAATACAAATTTTGAGAAACTGTTGATATGTCCTTCTTTGGACAGAAGGAAATGTGTTCTGCACACAGGAGTGAAATGCCCTTTTTTGTTATCTTTTTATTGCCGTGAAAAACACTAGTTGTGGAGGTCGGCCACTATAGTATGTATGTGTCCTCTTGATTGATAAAACACGGTCGACACAAGCTCTCAGCAAAGAATACCCAATTGGGGATATGGCTTTATGTGTTCATTAAGCAACCATTTGAGGACATAGACATAGCTTAGGTTAATGTCCTCGTTTTGAAGGGTTCATTTCGTATGGAATCTGTCCCCTATCGACTAATGAAACACTTCTTACACTAACTTTCAACTACCGGCTTGAATGATCTCCAACCGTTTGAAGAAAGCTGATGTTATTTTCCTCGTTTTAAAGATTTATAGAGTACGGAATACATCCTCGTCATCGGGTAAACACTTCCACACTAGCGTCAGATAAAGGTACCCAATTGAGGACATAACCACACACACATTGAAATAATTAACCATTATTTGAGGACATATTCATCGCTGTCTTGTCCCCGTTTTGAAGGTTTATATCGTGTGGCGTGTGTCCTTTCTTGACCAGTTAAACCCGTTTTATATTGGATTTCAATAAAGAATACCCAATTGAGGACAGCTACACACAAGAAGGGACAACCATGTGAAATACATACTAGTAAAACAACTTAAAAGGTGTAAAAGAACATAATCGTAGCCATTCATCAACATTTCGGGCACATAGATGCCTTCTTGTGAAATGTCCTACTTTGGACAGAAAAAAAATGTGTTCTGTCACACAGGTGTGAAATGTCCTCTTTTGCTATTTGTCATACGGCCGTCTAAAAAACGAGTTTTCGAGGTCGGTCACGTGCACAATCGATATATTACGCTGTTACTTGCAACTCTTCAGAACATGAGCCCTGGACAACAGCTTGGAGAGAAGTCCATCATTGGGGGGGTTTGGAACATAGTCCTCGTTTGGGACAATACACATGTATGTGTGAGTGTGTGTGTGTGCGTAGGTGGTTGTGAGTGTGTGTGCGTGTGCGTGCATGTGCGTATGTATGTGTGTGTATGTATGCCTCTGTGTGTGTGTGTGTATGTGTGTGCTTGCGAGTGTGTTTCTTGGATCGGAGCTCTTGGAGCTGAAAGCCTGTGCAGCTCAGAGGTCGGAAGTGACATTTGCATATGACCGCTGTGAGGTCACTTCCGCTTCCGTTCGCGTGATCGGAAGTGACCTTTGACCCCGGCGCGTGACTCGCAAGCACACACATACACACACACACGCAGAGGCATACATACACACACATACATACGTACCAATACCCACGGATGTTGTCTTGTGAGGTTATGGTCTTGAGAGGTATTTTTGTCCGGTACCTCACAAGGTATGTTGGCACGAGAAGTGCTTGTGAGGTATCAAAAGAGCACACAAATGGGAAGCTTCTGAGGTACCATACGAGGATGCACATACCTCACAGCAATATATTGAACTCGGTGAAAACACCTCACAGTGTCAATCAATGGATCTACACATACCTCACTGTGTCCTATAGTCCGTCTTGACCTTGTCATAATCATTGCTTCCCCCCACTTTTTACCGAGAGTGACCTGCCTCAAGAATAACACTCGAAAATACAGGAAATTCAGCATCAATGCCATATTAATCTTGGGATGAGGTCTCAATTTTTGCAACACACATCAACCGAACAGGCTTCCAAGGTATATCACTGTAAGTCTAGTTCATACCTCATAAGAACAAACCTCACAGGGCTAAATTTAAATGCACATACCTAACAAGGTAAAACACACAGCTCTATAAATACCTCACAGGGCTGAATTGATCTGCACATACCTAGCAAGGTAAAACACACATCTCTATAAATACCTCACAGGGCTGAATTGATCTGCACATACCTAACAAGGTAAAACACACAGCTCTTCAAATACCTCAGAAGACAACTGTGTCCATGTGTATACCTAACAGACTTCAATTCAGATGTTTTCACTATACCTCATAGAGCCTCATTAAGGATGTTCAAAAGTGTGCATGCAATCATCAAACAGCCATGTATACCAGACATCAACTACAACCCCCCCCATTGGTGAAATTTAACTGTTTACCGTTTACAGGTACACGTATGACCATACAGCTGTAATGAACCCAGCTTAGGAGAGAGAGAATTAAGGTTTAATGTCGCGTTCAGCAATATTTCAGATATATAGCGATGACCGGCCTACGATGATCAAACAAAATTCTAAGTACTCACGCCACAGTCCAACTAAAAATATATATTCCAGATATATAGCGATGACAGGCCTGCGATGATCAAAAAAAATTCTAAGTACTCATGCCACAGTCCAACTGAATAGATCTTCCGAAGTCGCCGCTTGATAAAAACAAAACTCTATGCAGTCGAAAAGAATATGTTTCACTGTGAGATCTTCGTGACATGAAATACACCTTGGGACTGACTTTCAAGTATTACATACACAGCAAAGGGAGGAGATTGGGGGGGGGGTGGGGGGTGGAGAATATTCCATGGTGTTACAGGGGGGGGAGGGGCCAAATTTTTGTTGTGTATATTAATACTGGAAGTTGAACAGTCCCTTATCCAACTGTCACCACACACAGATGGCAGTGTGCTGCAATACCAAACCATAAGAACAAACCACAGATTGAAAGAGATAGATCAAGATTTTTATTGCATGCTGTTACAAGTAATATAAAACAGAATGAAGATATTACATGTATTTAGGACTGGAAGGCTAGCTGTCTCTTCATTTGATATGTGTGTAGGTCTACTCACAGGCCCGCAAGTGGTATTCGGGTGAAATGTCGAAATATGGGGTCTCTATATATAAGCCCATGCTTTATATAAATCAACATCTCGAAATATGGGGTCTCTATATATAACACCATGCTTTATATAAAGCAACATCAATGTTGATTTATATAAAGCATGGGGTTATATATAGAGACCTCATATTTCAACATTTCACCTGAATACCACTTGCAGGCCTGTGAGTAGACCTACACACATATCAAATGCTTTATATAAATCAACATCTCAAAATATGGGGTCTCTATAAACCCCATGGTTTATATTGATTTATATAAAGCATGGGGTTATATGTAGAGATCCCATATTTCGACATTTCACCCGAATACCACCGCCCACACCCCCCAAAACTCTTGTTTTGCGGGACAGTGGTCTACTCCAGCAAAATCCTTTTATGCAACCCATCCATAATTCCTTCGAATGAACATTCCTAAAATATCATATGCCATGATTTCACCTAAGGGGTTTTTAAGCATGATACAGTCTAATTAATCCAAATCCTGCAATAACATATATTTGCCCCAATATAGATCAAATTTCAATCAGATTACTTCTAGCCTTGCCACATGGATGTCCTCGCTATGGTGTATACATAATTCAATTCCAATCAGAATATTTATCATATATTTGAATCTATCAGTAAACTGAATTACAATGTTCTATCTACAGGCTTTCACTTTAAACTTCATCTTCAAAATTTTACTATTCCTAATAAAAAGAGCAATTGGTGAGAGAGAGACAATGCTAATTACCAGTTGTACATCCGTCACGGCGTCAGTGTAAATTTCGTCCCTTGTCATTATGTCAGCTTTTATGAACACATCATCGCAACATACGTACACTGTTAAGTAAACCCTTGACATATTGAAGATGGTATGTATGTGGAAAAAGAAAATGGCGCAAAATCTCGTAATGACACATTACAGCACACAATTTCAGGACCCTAGTTTCAAAGTTCTAATAATTAGCATAATAACAAACAGATTTGCAGGCTGCACAACTGTTGAGCCATGCAGCTTGCCTTGGCCAAATAAGTATATTGTATTATTTAGCATTCGCCAGATTTAGTAAACTACAGTCACTGTCAGTCTGGAATAACTGCCCACATATATTGTCAGCACACATATCCAGTACTCCAAACATACATTATGAGAGCCTGAAGTTTATAATCCAATAAACAAACTGATATCTGAACTCAAATGTAGAAAAAAAGAGAGCAACTAAAGTATGTGAATAATCGTGAATAATGCAAATAAATAGCATTGCTCAACTTAAGGGTACCAGACATATATACATCCTGAATTTCCCAGTTCTAACCGAATTGACATCTGAGAACGAGGCTAGACAAAACATTGCTGACCCATGGACAGATGGACTGACAGATGGAAATATGAAATAATGGCACCCACATTAACATGCTAAAAGCGTCATAACATCTTTAATACAGCTTTAAAGGAAATGTAAACTCTGCTATAAAACTAGTGGAAATGCTCCCTATATAGAATGATAAAAATCAAAGATTTATCCCCTTTAATAGGAAAGATGCAAACATGGAAAATATAGAAAATTTGATTGGTTTGATGTCGTGTTCAGCAGTATAGTGAGTGAGTGAGTGAATAGGGTTTAACGCTTCAGCAGTATTGGGCCTGCTATATCTTTAACTGGCCATGTGTGATTTGTCACGTACATCAATGGACGTGGTGGAGCAAATTCGCCTAGGCTAGGAATACAACATTAGTTCTCACTGTCAGGCGAACCAAAAACAGGAAAAAATATCTGGTATGAGTTTTGGATTCTGCAAGGAAAGTACTTCCACTGACCCTGCATGTTCACGTTCATATCTGCAGCTGAGAAACTATTTTCAGCTCTCTTGCCTTATTACGTAGTTTAACATATCTATTTGTTTAATTTACTGCTAACTCTTCACCGTGTTAACAAACATGCTTCTTTTTTCCGTCTGTATTTACAACACTCATCTTCTCTTTAACATTAAGCCAACTCCCTCACTCACAGGAATAGTTCAGAAATGCCCGACACCTTTATTTGGTAATTCAGTGTCCAGATTTGACAAACGAAGAATTCCCTTGAATCTGCCCCAAATGGACTGATAGACGGAAAACACAACCGCTATATACACCATTCTAATTACAGGTGGGGGGAGGGGGTGCATAATTATAGCCATGACTAATATACATGTACTAAAGTATGTTAAGGGCACATAATTTGATCAATAACTTGGACTGTAGGACAGTTTCTTTAGCCGACATATTGTAGAGTAACCCATTGTGGACAGTTTTGAACAATCAGAGCTGAATGTAAGCAGAATATTGTCTGGAATTGGCTTATAAAGTGTTTTTTAAGTGATCAAATTATTCGAGGCCTTATCTTATGTCCACACACGAGCCTCTGTAAAAGCAATGGTTGGCGCTGCTACATCTAATTTTTTTAAACGTGTAAGCAGCACAAATTTACAAAATGATACCCATATCTAACATGAATACAGCTTTGAAGAGAATGTAAACTGCGGTAAACATCGCAGAAATGATGAACGATTTTTTTAAGACAAGCATGGAAAATATGCGTTTAATGTCACATTCAGCAGTATTTCAGGCATATAGCAATAACTATGATATGATTAACTTCGTATGTGTGGTTAGTCATGCACAGACACCAGGTAGAGCAAATTACAACTCCTGCTGCCCACCCACTTGGGGTCTTCAAAATTGGAATGTTGAGGGCACGACCATTTTTATTTTGCAGAAGACTTCAAAACAATGCGAAAGCCTAACGTTCTGTTGTGCCTAATCAAAGCTCAAAATGAAATCCGTTAGTAAATTTACTTTCAAAAATCAGGTACCGGTACGACTGCACATTTTGAGGTTACGTTCCCTTTATTATCTCCAGCTTGATCAACCATTTTCATCTCTGTCACCCACAGGTATTCCTATCTACTGTTAATGCTGCCGTCGGCAGACCAACAATCCAGAAATAACAAGGTCCACCATGTTGGATTCAGAAATTCCGCCAAATTCAACCGTCTCTTGACTCATCCACACTCAGACTTACTGTCTGTATCGCTTTAGTACATTTCAAAACTCCCACGTGTGGTTGTCAAGACCCATTTACCTCTGACACTTTTTTGGGTAAAAATCCATTTAAAAAAAATTCAGCGAGCATGCAATCTCTCTCAATGGAATCATCTCCACGAGCGGCTATTTTAGTGCTCATGAATTTTTGGCAATCTCATTGTATTAATTCCTGCAAATCTTGCACCATCATTGGCCATGTTGGCCAAAAATATAACGCGGGAGTTTTCACCATCCCAGCTCTCCTGTCTTATATTTTTGACCAATGGAGGTGTGAGAGATGGGAGAATTGGGCCAATGAAATCGCCGGAAATTTGTGAGTGCTACAAAATTCGTTCGCAGGCCTTGCTTTTCATTGAAATCTATGGGAATCCAAACAGATTCTCGTAATCCAACTTGACAGGAATCTAAAGCAGTTAATTCTATAGAGAGTTGAAGAATTTATCTGTTGGATTCCCGCGAATTATTTTGCGTGAGTGTTGATGGGAATTAGATTCCCGGATTCCCGTGGAAAAGCAAGCCCTGGTTCATGGAGTTGATTTCCGGTGACGGAGGTTGCATGCTCGCTGAAAATGAACAGTTTGAATGGATTTTTACCCGAAAAAGTAAGGCGAACTGTGTCACATATGAGAGTTTTGGAAAATACCAGAGCATACAGTAAGAAGGACACAAATTGGTTTTATTGGGGATGAGTGTGGACGAGTCAAGAGACAGTTAAATTTGGCGGAATTTCAGAATTCAACATGGCAGACCTAGTTATTTCTGGAGTGTTGGTCCGTTCACTGCAGCATTGATGGTAGATAGGAATACCTGTCCTGTCGCCTTGGTTAACTTAACATCATATCTATTCATTCAATTTACTGCTTAGTCTTTCACTGTAATTTTAACCTGCTCCCTCTTTTCCGTCTGTATTACAGCATTGACCTTATTCTTAACACCAAGCCAATGACTCTTTCGACTCTCTCGCTCACTCTAATAATCCAGAGAATTAAGCCTCACATGCAGCTTTATTTGGAGCTTTCAGTGTCTGGATTTGTCCTGCAAAGAATAACTTTTCTTCCTTCGACTCTGTGTCAGTCCATGGGATTTCATTTGCTGAAAATTAGACACAAATATAAGATCGTCATTTACCCTTAAAACATAAGTTTAAGGAGGAAACATGTTCTGCTTCAAGTTTATCAAATTTCCAGTAGTGTATATACTTTATAAAGCTACAATCAGAATAGGCTGTATCCAGAACCACATTCACAACTCTGTTGTGCCAATGTTCTATTTCAACAAAATTGAGTATTATTTTTTGATCATTTAGAAAGTGATCGTATAAAAAATAATATCTTTCTATGTATTCATCTATGGGAGCTGTGTCATTACAGTCATCAGAAGAGTACTGTATGTCGCTGACTGTCAAGACTACCAGTCTGCTACCTCCTATTTTTGTGGGAGACCCATTGGCCGAGTGGTTTGGATCGCTGACATATAGTGACGGCGATTTGGGTGCCTGACTCTGGGATCATGCTGGTTCGAATCTCACATGAGACTCGACTAATTTTCAGAGAGTGTGTTCCCAAAATAACGAAATTATTGTAAATTAAGTATGTTCTATCTTTGACAGAATTGCCAAAACTGAAGTCAAATCGCCACCAAACACTTCAAATTTACACTGTCTTAGGAGAAATGATAAGGGAAACATACAGATTGTATGTATGAGCAATAAGTCATCATTGCTTCCACTTAACTCTATCTGACCTGAGGGGGGGGGGGTGCTTCCCTAGTGCCAGTGAACTTTTCCCTTCTACTTCGATACGACAAAGCCGAGGTGATCTAACTTTTAGCTTAATTATCATATAAGGGTCATTTTGACTATTTGCAACCCCTGAGTGGAGGAGCATGGGTAAATTAAAAACGGTGGACATGTGGTGTCACAGGAAATTGAAACAGAGCCCAAGGAGCTTCAATATACGCCTGTATATCTAGAATTACATTGGTCCAAAATCCAAGGTTGTTTAATAGCCTTGATTCCAATTGGTAGCTAGCAATCCAGAGGAAGGTCTACGGTTTTGTGCTTCTGAGACTGTAACATATATATCTTATACTGAATGATAAACTAAAATGGGCTTAACTCTTGGTAACTAGTTGACTTTGAAACAAGAGCCGAGGGCACACATATCCCACACTGAAATCGACAATAGTCAAACACAAGAAAATTGTAGTTTTCCTGCAAATGAAGGAAGAAGAAAGTGATGAAGTAAACCTTTGTTCTTGAGTTAATAAAATGGTATGGAGTTCATAAAGGACCCCTCTCCCCGTTAAATTAGTAAAATGTATCGTTTTCATTTCACAAGAGTTTAACTAAATGTAGCTGTTTCAAACATGGGAGACAACTCCACAGGACAAATGCCATATACATGTAGGGGAGAGAAATCTGAATATTCCAACCTAACACAAAAAGTCAGCTAACTTGATTCAGTTTTGGGGGACTGTGACCTTGACCTTTGACAAATTGATCTCAAAATGTATCGCTCCTCTTTGCCATGCGAGTAAGGTATACTCAAAGTTTGGTACCAATGCATACCTCGAAACTAGAGATATCGCATGGACAACAAATGTTAATGGATGAATGGACAGAGGGTGTACTCCAGGGATTCTTCCATACGGCATGGGTTCGTTTTCCGGCCATCAACTGTCGTAAAATCTTCAACCCAAATAAGTTATATGTATATATTTTCTGAAAGAGCGTGATAAAATTATTATTTTAAGACATAGCACTGCTATGTTATGGAAAAATAAATCTCGAACATTTCCCTCCAAGCTTGCTTCATTTTTCCTAGAAAACCCCTAAAAATGTCGAAAAATGGTCAAATTTGGCTCAATTTCCAGAAAATCTTTAAGAGCGATTTCAAATAAATTTTCTACGAACGTTTGCAGCGTTGATAATGCTAAATAGAATGGTATTATAGATATAAGCTAGAAGAATTATGATGTAGCAGAACACGGGCAGTCTATCTTATTATAAAATTAGACTGGGGCCATTATTATGAAACTGTGGAGAGCCACCAGAACGCAAGATCGCATTAACAATGTCGTCTTCGACAGGCATATGAAAATGTGACTTCTTGATGTGATTCTTGATTTTGGGATCACAGTGACCTTGACCTACTGACGCAAAAAAGAGTAATTTTTAAAGATTTCTTGATTCTGGGGTCACAGTGACATTGACTATGACCTAAATTTTGGTACATGACAAACAGTCTCCCCGTTTCTCAGTGGACACAAAAAATCTTGATTTTTAACAATTTCACAATTTTGGGGTCACATTGACCTTGACCTACATTTTGGTATGTGACACATCGTGTCCCCCTAATGTATATCTACTGATACAAAAAGTTATTTTTAATAATTTTCTGATTTTAGGGTCACAGTGACCTTTGACCTTGACCTAACTTTTGGTATGCGACACTTCATTTCCCCCTATTGAATCCACTAAAAATTTTTTAGTAATTTGTAATGATTTCTTGATTTTTCGGTCACACTGACCTTTGACCTTGATTTTGGGGTCACAGTGACCTTGACTATTGACCTGGATCTAAATTTTGGTACATGACAAAACAGCTTCCTGTAATTTCTCAATGCACTCAATAAATTATGATTTTTAACAATTTCATGATTTTGAGACCACAGTGACCTTGACCTTTGACCTTGAGCTACATTTTGGTAGGTGACACATCGTGTCCCCCTAATGTATCTTCTGACACAAAGAACGAGAGATCCTGAAGGATCTTGGCGCCCACCATTGTCCGATAATTGTAAGCTAATGACAAGCGGATCTTTTTGTCCATTGTTACTAAGACGATTGACGTAATTTTGTTTACAGAATTTCGAATCTGAGCGAAAAAGCGACACTGGAAAACACCAAGATATAATCTTTCTAAGTTTCAAGAAACTGAACTCATGTCGAAACTGTTTCTAGAAACTGATCTCATGTCGGTTGTTATAGTACAAGAGAAATGAGCAAAGTTAGTCTGGAAGTGAATGTACATGTACGGAGGATCCTTCGTCTTCGCTTTGTAGTATTTTTATTTTATTTTTATTTTTTGCACTGGAAGCGAAAAAAAATCTCTTTGACACTTTGGCATACTTAAGATTTTATAATTTGGAACGAATGCTACTGTTTTGTTTACTGGACTAGTTTGAGATATCTCTTTTAAGATACCATGCTCGAAAATAGTAAGATGGTACAATACTTAATACTGAAGGGATCCGGTCCGCGCAGTAATGTTGAAACTTCGAATCTGAAAATGTCTGAATCTTGATTATTTCCCTTGGATTGAAACATGCAGTAGTTTACAGTTGTCGAGTTGTGACATTGTGTCACAAGAGTGACGTCCCTTCATGTAGCTGACCTGCCGGCAGATGAAAGGGTGGGGCAGTTCACTTGCAACTGCATGGACTAAAGAAAACTGATTTAAAATTTGACGAAAGACATTTTAATTCCAAATTATTTTAACTCCTTGATATGGAAGGTGAATATATGGATATTCTCTATAGTCAATATATAGAATATGCCCCACCGTTTGATCCATCGACTCTTGTGATGTAACGTGACAACTCGGGAATACCGTATTAATTGGATTTTCAAATCGGACCGGAAAAGATATCTTGCACAACTAGGCCCCATGTGGGACCTGTGTACCAAATTTCAGAAAGATCCATGAAATATTTCCTGAGAATTCAAGATAACAGTGTTTCAAGGGGAAATTCAAGATGGCCACCTGGCAGCCATATTGGATTTTCGAATCGGACCAAAAAAGGTATCTTGCACAACTAGGCCACAAGGGGAATCTGTGTACCAAATTTGAGGAAGATCCATGCAGTACTTCTTGAGAAATCACGATAACAAAGTTTCATGGGGAAATCCAAGATGGCCGCCTGATGGCCATATTGGATTTAGGAATCGGACCAGAAAGGTACGTTGCACAACTGGACCACAAGGGCAACCTGTCTACCACATTTGAGAAAGATCCATGCAGTACTTTCTGAGAAATGATGATAAAGTTTCTTGGGGAAATCCAAGATGGCTGCTTGGTGGCCATATTGGATTTTGGAATCAGACCAGAAAAGGTTTCTTGTACAACTAGTCCCCAAGGGGAACCTGTGCACCAAATTTGAAAAAGATCCATGCACTAGTTCCTGAGAAATCGCGGTAACAATATTTCATGGGAAAATCCAAGATGGCTGCCTGGTGGCCATATTGGATTTTCGAATCGGACCAGAAAAGGTTTCTTGCACAACTAGACCCCAAGGGGAACCCGTGTGCCAAATTTGAAAAAGATCCATGCAGTAGTTCCTGAGAAATTGCGGTAACAAGTTTCATGGGGAAATCCAAGATGGCTGCCTGGTGGCCATATTGGATTTTCGAATCGGACCAGAAAAGTTTTCTTGCACAACTAGACCCCAAGGGCAGGGTTCTTACTCTTTCACAGTTATGAAATTCCATGACTTTCCATGACTTTTTTGGACAAATTCCATGACTTTTCCATGACCTTTTACTGTATTTTTTTTTACCGAACACGTGATTTTTCCCGGACCCGCGAACTTCATTTCGTCGAATGTCGCGTGTTGTCTGTGAAATTGCCAGAATCTCCCATCAGTGCATCAGTTTTCATTTTACTATTTAGAAATTATTTTTATTTAATCAGACCCCATTAACAATATTGATAAAACGGATTTATTGCTGTCTTGATTCTCTTTATTATATTATTCCATGTGAATTTCTACTTAAGAGTAGCTTCCCTTTAAAGTTTTACAAATTTTACTAACACGAATTACCTCCCCTGGCTGTTGACAAGGCTTCGTTGACATCGTGCATATATTATTACTAAAGGAATTTCACTTCACCTGTCGAAGTGCCACTTGCACTAGAGGAAGAGGTAGGCGTTGCTACACTGTCATCTTTATCAGTGGTTGTAGTGATTCTCTTGAATACTGACAACGTCATCGATACGTTCTGCATTGCAACCGCATGCTTCTTGCTGCCCATGTGGCTTTTCAGTGCCTCGCCCATGTTAGAAATATCAAAGCTTTTCCAGCAAACCTTGCAGCCGGCCTCGCTAGGGGTCTTCCCACGTTCGAGCCACTGCCGATAATTATCATTACACAGCCACGATGGTCGAAAGGAGCACTTTCCAGGCATTGTTTCACACGGTCGCGTTTTCCGTTTTCCGTCATTCCCGCTTCAGGATCTGCGCGCCATTTTCCTCACAAATGCATCCTGGGAGTTTAGGGGAATTTGAAGACCAGTTATCTCCCCTGATGGAAGATTCTGGCAATTTCACAGACAACACGCGACATTCGACGGGTCTGGGAAAATCACGTTTTCGGTAAAAAAAAAAAATACAGAGAAATATTGACATTGACTGGCGGACATTTTCAAGCTTCAGTTTATTTTTCCATGACCTCTAACAAAATTCAATGACTTGATACGAAATTCCATGACTTTTCAAGGCCTGGAAAACAATTGTCAATTCCATGACTTTTCAAGGATTTTTAATGACCATACGAGGCCTAAAGGGGAACCTGTGTACCAAATTTGGAAAAGATCCATGCAGTAGTTGCAGTAGTTCCTGAGAAATCGCGGTAACAAGAATTGTTTACGGACAGACTGACTGACTGACGGACGACGGACCACGGACGAAAAGTGATTTGAACAGCCCACCATCTGGTGATGGTGGGCTAAAAATGTTATTAATAATTTCCTGATTTTGGAGTCAGTGACCTTTGACCCTTGAACTTGACCTAATTTTTGGTATGTGACACTTCATTTCTCCCTATTGAATCCAATCACAAAATGTTTTAATGATTTCCCGAGTTTCGGTCACACTGACCTTTGACCTCGACCTACATTTGGTGTGCAACACATGGTTCTCTCCTAGGGCATACACTCACCAAAAATTAGAACTGTAGATAGAAAACTGTCCGTGATCAATGATTTCCTGATTTGACCTCTGACCTCGACCTCAATTTTGGTACGTGACACAAAAATTGGAACTGTAGATAGAAAACTGTCCCAGATATAGACCGGACAAGATATCGAGGGACGGACAGACGGGGGAGCGTATGAAAAAGGCCGAAAAATGGCTTCCACGAAGGGCATTTTTAAAATTTTCTGGTAGCGCTTGACCCAAAGATACTGTGTGGTAAGTTTAAGTACTCTAACCCTATGGATAGCGAAAATATATAGGGGAGCACTTTCCACCCCTACCGATCCGAACCCCCCCCCCCCTCCGCCCGGCTGTAATGCACCCAAATACCTCAGGCCAGATAGAGTTAATGGTACCCAGCAGTTGAGTGTGATGGTCAGTGAATGATGCTCACCTTCCTTTGTTTTGTTTTTTCCGAGTAGTCCAGATTTCATCCTCGGTATCACTGGAGAGAGAGAGAGAGAATTAAGGTTTAACATCATGGTATCACTGGAATCTGCACCATGTGAATCTATTTGGAAAGAAACTTGTTTCAAATTCATTGGCAGAACACAGGCAATTAAAGCTAACAGCACATAGATACGTTGATGTCCATTTGACTTTCAAATGGCAAATGTTAAATCAGAGAGTCTGTTGCATTTCAACCTGGAAAAGATGCCAAAATTTAGGTTTTGCACATGTGTAGGTCAGTTTTGGGACTTTAAATAATAAACATCATAACTCAACACTTATTGTTATTAGTATAATTCTTATCACAGGGATTTGCCCCCAAGTTTACATGAAGTGTCTGTGACTTTGGATGGCTATTGATATCGGCTGAAATTAAACTTGAAATTCCACTACAAACATGACAAACCTGTAACCACTGGGTCACTGCCAGGGTGAGGCTGCTCCTGGTCTGGATCTCCCTCCTCTACTTCCTCCTCGTTGCCATAAACCATAATCATCCAGGACTTCTTAAAGATCAGCCGCATTTCTTCATCTGCAGAACGTAAAGTAGCTAGAAACATGATCTCTTAATTGCACCGGGAACAATTGTTTTGGGAGGGTGCGTGTGGGTTTAGGGTGAAGTATCGAAATATGGGGTCTCTGTATATCACCCCATGCCAAGGTGAGAAATGCACTTTGGGTGAAACCAGAAATAAACGATTTACCTTCAAACAAAAAATACAGGCACGTTCTGTAGAAGTGCCACTCTATATATTCCCATCACCATATTATTAAATTCGTGTACTTTTATACCTTTGCTGGGTGAATCAAACTGCAGTGTGTATGTTCAACCTGTCTTATGTCCAGCCCCCGTCTAGCATATATGGAAGTACCCATTCCACAGTTCATGTGGGAAAATTTACAATTCTCTTCAACTTCCAGCTATGAATGGCAAAGCATGGTGACAGCAGCTGGCTTATTGTTTTGGTAGGCAGGCTAGTTGGTTTGAATCGCCAGATGAAGTGTGATCACCTGACCAATCAGAATCAAAGTCTGTTTGAAACGAGTTGAACCGACAGTTGAACTGTAGTTCGAATCACTAACCAAAGGTGTAAAAGTACATGTACCGTGTTTAATAATTTGACGACAGGAATATATTTATATTATATATATATTATTTCTCGTTTCACCCAAAGTGAGTATCTCACCTTGGTGTATATTTATAAAGCATGGGATGATGGATAGAGACCCCATATTTCAATACCTCACCCTAAAACCGCCCCACCCTCCCGAAATGCGCATTTCGGGGGCCTGTGGCACAGACAGGGATGGAGACAGGGACACACATCTACGGATGGGTGAGTGCGATGAGTGAGTGAATGTGATTTAACGTCGCTTTCAACTATATTTCAGACATATCACAACGTTGGGTCCTATTCCTTTTCACACCTGGGAATCACACGGGTGGGGTCATATTCCTTTTTACACCCAGGAATCCATGGGTGCCTCAGCTAGTCACTTCTTACAACAAGCTGTCTGAGGAGCTAAGGCCTATTCTTACCATGACCTGCGATGTGCACAACAACATCCCAGGTCAATCCCCGGAAGCCCCACGAGGCTTTAGATCCCTATATCGAGCTTTCCGCAGCTAAAGCTACAGGCTTGATAAAAAATGCATCATACTTTAGGAGGAGTAGACTGACAGGTGGACAACGCCTTCTTATGATAAGTACATCAAGGGCAAGAACTCTGTTAATAAACAGTTTCTACATGGAAAGT
>JAVTVY010055702.1:0-31047 GCA_036873755.1 Hanleya hanleyi | reverse complement strand
CGTATTGTGACAGCAGCTATTCATACTCATACTGAGGCGATCGAGGACGCCGGACAGAATAGCTTACAACAGGCGTACATCTAAATGCGCCCTAGCATCAGAAAAACAGCCATGTCGGTCTAGAAATAGTATACCCTGCTGCCGCTTGAAATGAAAGGCGATTCCACGCATCGGTCCATCATGAAGACCAAGCGTCACTTGGAGGAGGATATGGGGTTACCACCCACCGAGGCCCTGGAAAATGCGCAAACAACTGTTTCAGGACACGTTGCCTCAACGGTATCCTAGACTGCTCGACGATGCTTAGGCCAAGAGCGATCCTGACCGAAGACTGAACTTTCTTGAAGGACGGTTTCTGATTGGACAAGAGCATACTTGAATTGTAAACACACACATAGCGGCTCCCCCAGCGTGGGTGTGCTGTGCCGGAGGAGATAATAACATGATTGGTTTGTCATCGTTGTTGTTGTTGTTCTTTGTTCAGAATAGTGCTTAGCATGAACTACATCTGTGAGGCATGTGTGTGTATGTGTGAACAAACAACAGTGTGCTTGTTAGCCGTCTCTCTCTCTCTCCCCCCCCCCGCGTAGAGTCTACCTCACCCCTATGGTCATCCTATGGAATAAATGTATATATGTATAGCGGCTCGCCTGCGCCCGCCATAGGGGTGTAAATTCCGTCTTCCGCATTTTATATTTCCGGGACAAATCATAATTTTACATACGCCCCTGTAGATAGCCCCATACACACTTGCCTGGATGATTCCCCATGGATTAGGTGTAAAGTTTGTGTTTCGCTTTTCATATTTCCGGGGCAAATTCTTATTTCACAAACAGTCGATAACCCACGCTGCATCTCTCCGCAGGCCACGATTCGCCGATATTACCGTACCTAGAATCATTTAATAGGGATTTTCCATATTTTATGGGTCATGCCCGTGTTTCAGGATTTTATATTTTCAAACCAAATCTTAGTTTTGCAAGCACCTACCCATGACTTGATCGGCCTCGACGACCACTTGAATATGATATAGGCCCATCTAGCCCCATTTGAATCGGATTTTCCCCAGTTTTTAGCATAAAGTCAGTGTTTCAACTTTTACGGTTTCAGGAAAAATCCTATTTTATACATTCACCCCACTCATCACGTGTCGGAAACGGCGTCATCATCCTCACGCCTCAGCCTCAATTTTTCTAAGGAATTTGCTCTTTCCCTACTACTGGTATGTTCTAGACTTACCAAATTCTTTGGCTAAGTAGCGGGCGATAGCATCACTGTCTGCAATCTGGACACCATCGACTTCTAGGACTGGAGCTTGATGAAATGGTGTTTCTGAAATGAACCATTGAAATGAGCAATTTAATTGTTATAAGGCATAAAATGTGACTTCAATGTATGGAGATCTTGCAGTCGTTGATACTGATAGGGTTGATACTGATGTCGTTGACATTTGATACTGATTTTGTACAGAGCTTATCCGACTGCTAACAAAGCCCATATCCTGCATATAGGACTGGGCATCAAAGGCCCCTTGCATCAATGCCCAAAACATGTCGACGTACTTGGTTTATGCTCATCCCATTCCGATCGCTCAAAGCGGAAGTCTTCATACTGCACGTCTGCCAATGCGAACAACATCCGGGAAGGTTCGGCCCATCCCCTGGCGTTGAAGTATATCAGCTTGTACTTGGGCATTCTGGTCGTTCTTCTTTTGTTTGACTGGAAATGCTCGCTATCCGTCAAGCTGGAATTGGATACAAAGCGTCAACAAGGTAGGCCTATGTTACGCAGTGATTATAACCGGGTATATTTGCAATACGGTTTTGTTTATCTAGTTTTTGACATTATGATATTGACAACATTTCAAAAAATGACCCACAATTCTACAAGTTATAAAGTAGTGAAGAGATTTTGTCAAAAGCTTCAAAAGCAACAAAGAAGAGCGCCTGTCTGTGAACTGATACGTGACTTCAGCTGATCAGCTACTAGTTCGTATGATTTCACTTTGCCCTATCGTTTAATCTAGGACAATATTTTGAACCGGTGATAGCTGGCATATTGTCAAGTAATTTTTTACTACTTATTCCTACGAAGTAGGCTACAGATCGCAAATTGTCCGGTAATGAGTGAGTCAGTCAGTCAGTCAGTCCATCCGAATCCTTTCGTCGGCAAAATAAGGAGAACCGTTGACATTAGAACCTTGATTTTTGGCATGAACGTGCATTAGGGCATTGTTACCAGCAAGTTCTGATCTGAAATAATTCTGATTAAAATTAGATTTATAATTAACACTTCAGTATATTGTTATAGATACATACCATCCATGTGGCCTTTAACAGTATCATGTTCCTTGTATGACCATGAAGCCCTGGGACCTCCTTATCAGTGGATTTAAAAGTCATTAAGGCTTGTCCTTGGAACAAACACAGAGAGAGGCTCTATCCGAGCCTTGTGGTTTTTAACAGTGATTTATATCCAAGCCCACTGAGATAAGGCTGGTTTCTATTCGTGCTGCTTGTCACATCAAATTACAGTGGTCGGTGTCCTGTATAGCAGATACTATAGTATATTATTGCATGCCTGTCAACTACCCTGGAACATTTCCTAGCTTAGACATTAAACAGCCCGCTAAACTTGCCATCAAATGTGATAAGGCTGGGAGTACAAGAATGTGCGGTGTATTTTCTGTGGACTGTGTAGGCTGTACAGTCTGAATGAAGACAGCCTAGCAGAAGTAGTTAAAGCTAGGTGGTTTAACGTTTATCAATGAAGAAAATCACCGATCAACCGCCATAGAATATAATGTGAAACAAGAAAACCGGAATAGTACATTCATCAGATTGCCGATGCCCAAAATGTGTTGTCTCATATATCTAGATAACAACGTGATGTAGAGACGCTATTTATTCGTCTTTTTACCGGTTATGCTCAGGAGAATGACATAGCATCATTATTATCTTGTGCATAGAAGGTGTTGGTCTTGAGTTGAATTACCGTAAACTACATAAATGCTACCTTTCTACTATAGTACTATATATAAAAATTTGTTGTATTGTTGGGGAAATAATGTGATTCAAAAGTTGTTTTGATCCTGTACAAGGGCACTGAAAACCATTAAAGAGATGTAAATGTATTTTCACACGTAAAGCTTGAAATCTACTGAACCTATATTATTCAATCTGTTTCCTTTAATTAAAAAATTGTAAAATTAAATCGGCGAGTGTTATTTATTTTGGAATGAAGGCGCATTAGGAGACTGTTACCAACAAGTTCTGAGCTGACCTACTTTTGATGAAAATTTCTGGTGATTTTTGATGAAAATCACTGGCGGTTCTGACTTGGGCGGTGCCCATATTAATATAGGCAGGATTTCAACTGGGGGTGGGGATTTCCAAGAGTTCAGTTCGCGTTCGAGTCCTAATGCCTACTGTACTTCGTAGGTCCTGTGACGTTAGTCACACTGCCATGTATATCATTCCAAGCATAATGACACTTTGGTTGATTACTGATCCACTGAAGTCACGGGTCAGTGCACAGATAGGCTCTCCTTTGTCTGGGTCTGTCTTAGGATTAATGAGCAAAAGGCGGATTCTGACGAATACTTTAGACAGTTCCAAGTCGTTAACGCCACGTGTTTTAAATTGTGTTTTGATATGCCTTAGACCCGAATGTTCAGTATAATCTCACTATTCCTACGAAGTAGGCTACAGATCGCAAATTGTCCGGTAATGAGTGAGTCAGTCAGTCAGTCAGTCAGTCAGTCCATCCGAATCCTTTCGTCGGCAAAATAAGGAGAACCGTTGACATTAGAACCTTGATTTTTGGCATGAACGTGCATTAGGGCATTGTTACCAGCAAGTTCTGAGCTGACCGAATTCTGATGAAAATTTGATTTATAATTATTTTTTTATATTATTTATTGATGGCTCAGCGAGTGCACTGTCATGCCCATCGGGAACCCTTGGCTGTATGTTTCACTGTATATATAACACAGTACAAAACCTGGTGGGATATGCCATCCGTAATTGTTTTGAGAGCTAGAGGTCACAGCAGTGTAGCTAGGTCACCCCCAATAGGCCTCAATCTAATTAAAATTAAATCCTATCTGCTCTCCACTTGGATACCGTCGCTTGTAGGATCTAACAGGCTTGCAGTAACTCGCGTGTTAACCAATCCAGAGAACGCTTCATTGTGCTTTGAAGGGAACACTGATGACAAAGAATTTTTGGTTGGCTCAGCCGAATAAGCCGTCTCGTCTTTTCATGTTGCCGCGGTTCCGACATTGTGGCACCATAATACGGGGTAAATATATGGACTGATCTTTGGTGTAAATATTGTGGTAAATTGACACAGTGAACCTATCTCCCCTCCCCGACTGCAAATGGATGAGCTCAGATGCTACCATGATGTCATAATGCTATTACATGGTATGGGCGCTCAGAACACCAAATTCAATTGAAATACGTAAGATCCTATATAGCGACATGTCCGATTGGGCAGCATTGATAGGATATTAATTTATTAAGATTGAATAGGCCTATAAACAGATCAGAACTAACACTCTGATAGGCTTGGGATTCGAGAATGCAGTTAATACTGCCATGGTGTAATAATTAAATTGTTCTTAGCGGTCAGAGCAGGGGACATAAATAAGCAGATCTGTCTGGTAGTTAAAAAATATCACAGCAGATGGTACCGGTATTACATTAAACCATCGACAGTGCAGATTATATGAGTTCACATGTTGACGTCTTTATTAATTTATTACCGTTCCAGGGGACATTTGAACAGCTGCCGTTAACTTGAGACAAACACTTTTGCTATATACACACACATGCTGCATTATGGGAAACGAAATTAAACAGATATGTAATCATGGTTAAGAGACTGTATTTAAGATGCTAAGTACAATCCTCAAATTCTACACCTCATCAGATTGCCGATACCCAAAATGTGTTGTCTCATATATCTAGATAACAACGATGTAGAGATGCTATTTATTCGTCTTTGTACCGGTCATGCTCGCCAGGAGAATGACATAGAATCATTATTATCTTGTGCCGAGAAGGTGTTGGTCTTGAGTTGAATTACCGTAAACTACATAAATACCTTTCTAATAGGACTATATATAAGAATTTGTTGTATTGTTGGGAAAATAATGCGATTCAAAAAGTTGTTTTGGTCCTGGACAAGGGCACTGAAAACCATTAAAGAGAGTAAATGTATTTTCACGCGTAAAGCCTGAAATCTGCTGAACTTTTTATTATTCAATCTGTTTCCTTTAGTTAAAATTTTTTAAAATTAAATCGGCGATCGTTATTTATTTTTGGAATGAAGGCGCATTAGGGGACTCTTACCAAAAAGTTCTGAGCTGACGTACTTTTGATGAAAATTTCTGGTGATTTTTGATGAAAATCTCTAATGATTCTGACTTGGGCAGTGCCAATCTTAATATAGGCAGGATTTCAACTGGGGCTGGGGATTTCGAAGAGTTCAGTTCGCGTCGGAGTCCTAATGCCTACCCTACTTCGTAGGTCCTGTGACGTTAGTCACACTGCTCATGTCATGTACTGGTACAATATATGCCTTAGTCTGCAAAATGAAAGAAACTATCTCCGGCCCTGACGGCGGGTTTTCGCTAGATATATCCAATGCATGTCATGATGCATCTTAGCTTGCTAAGGGCATTTCACGTTTCACTGAACACTACCCTTAGATTATCGCTGTGATTCGGCATGTATTTCACACGGCGCCATCTATCTAGAGGGAGATAATCCAGTTCGAAAGTTGTTCCCAAAGCATGAGGTCAAATGTCGGCCCCATTTAAACGAGCCAATGAAATTATCTGTATTCAAATATTTCGGACATGCAGACGTGTCAGTTTCACGAGGCGCAAGACTGGGGGAGTCTACGCGAGACCAAAACGAAGTTGTGCGAATTAGCTATTTTATTTCTCACTCTAGTGGAGCATGCTTCTTTGTTTATCTTAAGAAAAATCATATTACAAACAGCCTAACATATTTGAAAACAAAATAAAATCGGCGGCAGACCACAGGAAAATGATATGCTTTATATTTTGTGATGGGGGCACTTCGAGGTCCACCATGGGATCATTTCAATCGATCGATTTCTGGAGGTGTGTCTTCGTTGTATGAATGTGATTGCACCGATGTCAGATATAACGGGATCAGTCGGATGTGACCATTTGGGAAACGCCCTATTGCACTCAGATAGCACCAGTTACAGCATGGCTACGAGCAGAAGTTTCTACGTATGATCGTGCCATGCGTTCGGATGATGGTCATGATGATCTCCGAAACAGGGACGTGTGTAGACCTCGATAATACATTACTTTATGGCTCTTTGGTCTGAGACCTGACGAGATTATTTTTAGCCTAATTATGGGATTACATAACGAGTATCTGGGGTTATTACTAACACACGTTACTTACCTTGTCGGATTATGCTCGTAAAATGCAGCGTCACTCGTTATTGAGCTTGTCCTATATATTTCTAGCTTGACCTATTTTTTAGTTGTTAAATCTCTGCCACAGACCACATCACTCAAGTATTTACCTTCCAGCATGGCCTTTTCATACCTTTGAAACTACGCACCGGACAGAAGGAAAAAAGATCTCGCCACAACGTAGCACCACAATACCCCATGAGTAGCTAAGATTCATAGCGTCTCCCTTCCCTCAACGCTATGCCGACGACAAATACATTTCCCTGGTGGTAACTCGAACATCTCCATGGCGCACTTATTATTACCTTTGCGCCCTATTGGACCTTCATTAACTTGAGAAAATGGGCCACCATGAATAAAAACACAGAAATGGCAGACTAAATGGCCCTTCGTCTGTCATATATTAATTACAGGCGTTAAAATTATCCCTATGGAGCCTCAAAATCACCTGAAGTCGAGGGTCAAGAAGATGGGCATTTCCGTCATAATAGACCCCGTGTATATAGGGGATGATGATCACAACATCGATTATGGTATTTTTATTCATGGCGGCCCATTTTCGCAAGTTAATGAAGGTCCAATGGGGCGCAAATGTAATAATAAGTGCACCATGGAGATGTTCGAGTTACCACCAGGGAAATGTATTTGTCGTCAGCATAGCGTTGAGCAAAGGGAGACGCTATGAATCTTAGCTACCCCATGAGAGACTCAGCTCATTGTTTTACCGGGGAAACTATTTTGAGCTTTTTTTTGAGGAAAAATCTTTTGGAGTCCGTCTTACTCTAATAATAATAATCTGTACAATCAGAAGTCCAGTTTTATGAACTTCTGATACTATTAAAAGGCAGTCTGAAATGTCCGTATGAATGTCTGTCAGAGATAGCGTCATCAAACTTGGTACACACATACTATATGATGGTAGGGGAGATTGGAATACAGTGGGACATGCGGCACAGTGGGACAAGCCGTCTAGCTCTTTTTTTTTAACAACAACAATCACATTACACTACTATCAGCAGAAAGCTATCACCGCCATACAACTTTTATATTGATTACAAGTAAAACCTATCATTGGTACAAAATTAGGGACAAAAAAATGGTGCTTGAGCAGTCAAAGTAAACTTTTAGGACTGAGGATGATGGTTCGTTATGAGAAGTTTTCAGTGGTACTTCATTGCTGTTTTGTTACCACTGAGAGTGGATGGACAAAGGTACACTTTAATTATATCGATTTAGTATCTCAGCTGTATGTATTAGTTTTTTGTCATGAAAAGGAATATATCATGCACGTGGGGCAGAGTGAGACACTTTTGCTGGGGCACACTGGGACAATAATAATCAAATGGTGAAATTCCCTTTCATCCCAAAATGCCATAAAAGTGCATTATTTTGTTTCCTAGATGATAGTATTTGCTAATCCAATCAGATTTGATGAGTTTTACTGAAACTTTCAAAGTCAAATGCTTTCGTTGGGTTGAGAATCACACAAAATCTGCTTTTCCTCAAATTTGGCTCCTGGGAAATATTTTACGTCCAGCAGGGGCCTAAAATAGCAACTACATGTAACTTAACCATCGCTGTTGAATCTTCTAAACTCCTATGAAACATATTAATATATACTTCTTATAAAATGTATTTTGATTATTGTCCCATCGCACCCGAGTGGGTGTCCCAGAGTATCCCATAGTGGGGCAAACTGGGACACATTTTTTTTACGTTTTTAAAACAGGGTTCTGGAGAAAAGTACATGTATAACAGATATTTCAGATTTTTTGTGTGACTATATCATAATAAGTATAAGTTATATTGAGATTTTTGCAAAAAGGTAAAAAATGTTTCAGTGTACCCCAATCTTCCCTACCATGTAAGCGTCAGATTCGACATTCAGTAGCTAACCTGAAAAATCCGTATGTATTTCTGTCACAGATATCGTCCGTTGACACACTTGCAAGTGGTTCAGAGCCACCAAACTTGGTACACCTATACTACACCTATATGATGATAACCTGTAAGCGTTAGATTCGACATTCATTAAGCTAGCCATCGTCCGAATTGTTTTTCCTATATTCTGAGTATATAAATACGACTGAGCCACCAAATTTGGTACACATATACTATGCGACAATACCTACATGATGGTACCATATAAGCGTTAGATTCGACATTCATTAGCTAGCCATCGTCCAAATTGTATTTTCCTATATTCTGAGTATATAAATACGACTGAACCACCAAATTTGGTACACATATACTACGCGACAATACCTACATGGTGGTACAATATAAGCGTTAGATTCGACATTCAGTAGCTAGCCATCGTTCAAATTGTTTTTCCCTATATTCTGAGTATATAAATACGACTGAGTCACCAAATGTGGTACACATATACTATGCGACAATACCTACATGATGGTAACATATAAGCGTCAAATTCGACATTCTTTATTTAGCCATTGTCCAAATTGTTTTTTCTTGTGTTCTGCCCTTGCAAGTGGTTTAGAGCCACCGAACTTGGTACACATATACTACGAGACAATTCTCATATGATGGTACCATATAAGCCTCGGTTCGACATTCAGTAGCTAGTCATCGTCCCAATTGTTTTCCCTATGTTCTGGGTATATACATACGGCTGACCATATGGAACCATTGGATAGTGTACATGTACCAAGGTTGTACGTAGTATATACATATTAGCTTACTACGCATCAGATCCAACATTCTGTTTCTTGCCATTGTCCATAAATAATTCCTCTGTCTATCTTCATGAATATCGTGTTTTTTCTATTAATACATCGCAAAGCGGTACAGTACACAATGTAAGATATAAGCTCTTCGTGCATATTTTGGGCTAACTTACCAACTGCTGGCGAAGCCCTTTCAGGTGCCAATTCTCACGGACAGCGTCCTTTGACACCCTTGAAAGTGATTTAGAGCTACCAAATTTGGTACACATGTACTACGGGACAATACCTAAATAATGTTATCGTCAGTTCCGCGATCTATCGCTAGGGAGCGAATAGGTATCTCAGGTATTTTAAATAATCACGTATTTTGCTATGTTTTTTATAGATTAAAGCTGGTGTCTACAAGTTACAAATGCAACTGGTGATTGACCAGAAGCCTATTCCACGTAAGTAAATGTGATCTATTTTGTCTAGATCATATACTGTTTATTATGATATAGCACGAAGAAAAATAGGTAGTCTTTTCAAATTAATATTATGTATACATCTAGCGATGGTCCGAAGGTGTGCTGAAGATGGCTGACCTTGACGTATTTTATCCAGGTCAGATTCTATTTAGTACAATATTCCATGAATGATTATATTTACATTGTCCAAATTTATACCACATATGCCTGGAACTGAAGTTTATTGAATATCACTGACCTTGACCTATTTTCTAAATCACCCTAGCTCTGCTGATTTGAGATGCACATTCCGCTGTGGCACGTGAACGATAGCTCCAAATCATGACATAATCGTTAGCTAATCAAATTGGCCGTTATATAAGCGCACGGTTAGCGTAAAGTATCGACTCTGACCCATTTTGAAATCTACAGTTGGTAAACCACCTGGATTCCAGCTAAAGTGAATTCATCTTCATCTTCTGGGCCAAAGGCGAAATCTTGACCACCTTGCATAGCACACAGCGTTATTTCACATATGTTGAAAACTTTTGCACATATGTCTAAAAGTTTTCAACATATGTATAAATTTTTTTGCCATAACTTAATGCCGAAAGATGAAAGTCTAAATTCAATTAGGATCAACCAGGTAGGCCGACAATTTTGTTAATACTGCCGAACGTATAAATAATTTAGGAGTCTGATGCGAGTACAGTGGTCGTTTCCGTAACTTTGCTCCGGATATCTTAAGATTAAATGTTAGACAAACTTGGCAGGATCGTTCTGGGAACGGGGCCCTGGTCAGTAAATCCTGGGAGTGTTTAATAATCCCTGGTTCAACTTAGTATAAATCAATAATCTACTGATCATGGGACAAACATGACGATACTGCTTAACCCTATCTGGCCTGGGCTTTTTGGGATCTGTCCAGGCCTGGGGGGGGGGGGCCGAAATGGCCCCCCCCTAATTATTTTTCTTACCCCTTGAGATAGGGGGCTGAAACTTATTACACTATACACTTGGGTCAAGCTCTACCAGAAAATGTAAAAAAATCCAAGATGGCCGCTTTGATGACGTCACAGTGACGCCATTTTGAAAAACGGCATTTTTTGGTCGATTTTTCGGTCAGATTTTCCGAATTTTTTATTTTTGCAATTTCTCCACAAAAACTGCATAAAAAATTAGCAAATATTAATGTGATATGAAATAAAATAGTTTTTGCCCACTTTTCATTGCGGAAAAGCAGAAATTTTGAAGAAATATGACAAAAACATCACTTTTCTGGTACACCACGTGGCCGCCATCTTGAATTTATCCATGATCCTCTGCTCGGGGTGTTATAAAAATAGGCTCAAAATGACACCAATAAGACAAACGATAAAGTCACGGAGTTTCAGCTCTCCATTTTTTGCCGTTCCGGAGATAGTGCAGAAAGTTTGGTAGGGGGGGCCATAATGGCCCCCCCCAGGCCAGGTAGGGTTAAGATAGGCGGAGCAAAATTTCAGCAATGTCCTCGTGCTGGAAGGGAATGACATTCTCCACATTTACGAACTATTTTCTACACAGTCATCAATTTATATGTTATACACGTATATATGTAAATATTGTTACAGTAAATAACACAGGGTATACACAGTTGGTTTCCTTAAAGCAAACTTTATATGCATGCGTATGTATTTACATGGCAGTGTGACTAACGTCACAGGACCTACGAAGTACAGTAGGCATTAGGACTCGAACGCGAACTGAACTCTTGGAAATCCCCACCCCCAGCTGAAATCCTGCCTATATTAAGATGGGCACCGCCCAAGTCAGAATCGCCAGTGATTTTCATCAAAAATCACCAGAAATTTTCATCAAAAGTAGGTCAGCTCAGAACTTGCGCCTTCATTCCAAAATAAATAACACTCGCCGATTTAATTTTACAATTTTTTAATTAAAGGAAACAGATTGAATAATATAGGTTCAGTAGATTTCAAGCTTTACGTGTGAAAATACATTTACATCTCTTTAATGGTTTTCAGTGCCCTTGTACAGGATCAAAACAACTTTTTGAATCACATTATTTTCCCAACAATACAACAAATTTGTATATATAGTACTATAGTAGAAAGGTAGCATTTATGTAGTTTACGGTAATTCAACTCAAGACCAACACCTTCTATGCACAAGATAATAATGATTCCATGTCATTCTCCTGGGCATAACCGGTACAAAGACGAATAAATAGCGTCTCTACATCACGTTGTTATCTAGATATATGAGACAACACATTTTGGGCATCGGCAATCTGATGAATGTACTATTCCGGTTTTCTTGTTTCACATTATATTCTATGGCGGTTGATCGGTGATTTTCTTCATTGATAAACGTTAAACCACCTAGCTTTAACTAATTCTGCTAGGCTGTCTTCGTTCAGACTGTACAGCCTGCACAGTCCACAGAAAATACATCGCACATTCTTGTACTCCCAGCTTTATCACATTTGATGGCAAGTTTAGGGGGCTGTTTAATGTCTAAGCTAGGAAATGTTCCAGGGTAGTTGACAGGCATGCAATAATATACTATAGTATCTGCTATACAGGACACCGACCACTGTAATTTGATGTGACAAGCAGCACGAGTATCTCAGTGGGCTTGGATATAAATCACTGTTAAAAACCACAAGGCTCGGATAGAGCCTCTCTCTGTGTTTGTTCCAAGGACAAGCCTTAATGACTTTTAAATCCACTGATAAGGAGGTCCCCAGGCTTCATGGTCATAAAAGGAACATGATACTGTTAAAGGCCACATGGATGGTATGTATCTATAACAATATACTGAAGTGTTAATTATAAATCTAATTTTAATCAGAATTATTTCAGATCAGAACTTGCGGGTAACAATGCCCTAATGCACGTTCATGCCAAAAATCAAGGTTCTAATGTCAACGGTTCTCCTTATTTTGCCGACGAAAGGATTCGGATGGACTGACTGACTGACTCACTCATTACCGGACAATTTGCGATCTGTAGCCTACTTCGTAGGAATATGGGATGTTATCAATTGAAAACATTGATATTGTGTTAATATAGGGCAAGACGCGGATGGTGAATTAAATGCCAATAAGTCGACATGTGGCAGAGTTTTAGCGGCATAATATAGGTCGAGTCAAAATATAGGCCAAGCTTCACTCCAGTGACTGTGCATTTCGCCAGTAGACAAGGCTGTCGTCAGGAACTCCAGGTAAGTGTAGATTAATCAATGACGACTCTTCTCACGAGTACGATGAATTAACGGAATGGGCTATAGTAAATATCTCGGGATTATGTCAACCATAATTCGAACACGACTTAGTCCAGATAAAGCAGGCTGTCTGGCAGTCAAATAACGGAGGACATTCCAACCTCAGGGCATAACATGGGTCGATCAAACTTTGGCGGGAAAGCGAAGGATAATCCTGAAACAGAGTTTTATCTAAAAATAAACAAAATAGGCCGCGAATGACCCCGTCACACAATCATGAGGCGCCTAAGGGGGTTCCCAACAGCGAGAAGTAAAGCGCTGAAGAGCATTTTATGAGAATAGCGTAGAGAGCGTTTTTTACATGAAAATTGATTGGAGAGGGTGGCTAATATTACGCATGGTTCTACATACGTCATCATGTTTCCATGCCTACCATATTATCAGCTCAGAAAATACAGAGGTAAATGGAGAAACCAAACAAGCTAAGATGACTGTGCTGTTATATCCAGTACACGTAGTCGTCTTCACATTTCGAATTATTCTGTTACGTACATTAATATGGCATTAGAAAATTTATAGCATATAAATCTGAATCTAAAGCTCTCGAATATGGTTTCTTTCTTGGCTATTTCAAAATTCAGGTGCAGGCGCGAGAAAACAGAAAACAATGTTCAGTAACATTAGTTGGTTTGCTTCAATTGTTTTTGATCTATTTCAGATTGATCAGGGTGATATACTTGAATAGTAACACGACAAAGATGCCGAAGTACAAGTTGATCTACTTCAATGCCAAGGGTTTTGCTGAAACCTCCCGGTGGTTGTTCGCCCAGGCCGGGGTAGACTATGAAGATTTCCGAATTGATAGGGAGAAGTGGCCGGAGCTCAAAAAACGTATGTGGAGTTATCTCAATATCTAGTTATTATCATACACATTGGGCTAAGTTGACATAAAATCCTCCTTAGTTTACACTAAGTGGGGAAACGCTTCTATTCTCGGTTTAAACCGTGTCAGATATCTGTTACCGGGATCTCCATAGTGATCGGCGGGCTCAGCATCGATTTTATTCCTGGCGAACTATACCTTCATCCTAGCCGAGTATATTAACCAATCAGCACCAAAGCTGGATATCACCATGCAGATTCAAAATTAAATTTGAAACAGGTTTCTAGACGCGTTTCATCACTTGACGTAATTAAAATTTTCCTTAGTACAAGCTAATCATTGGACCATTGGATCATTTTGTTTTAATGGTTATTTTTTACTAGAAGCTGAAAGGAATCAACTGTTTCAAATTATCTCGTCAGCTTATCAGGAAAGCTACATGAAAACTGCATGTACGTCTATGTACACCGCCACAAAGAATACCGTCACAATTCACAAATTTTTCAAATATTTTTTTTATTTTCTATGGATAGTGATAAGATATTATACATATACACAGTATATAGCAGTATATACAGTCTTAGTTATATAGCACATTTTAAAACAATATAGCACATATTTTTACAATAAGTTTTATGAGAAAGCACATTATATATTATATAGCACATTTTTAAACAATATAATGGATGACGTAGTGATAACATATAATATTCACATACATAGTATATATTTTAACATTTTAAGAAACCATTATATCACATAGTGGTAAAATAAAAGATGTATTTTCAAACAGTACAATTTTGTTCTATTTTTTACCTCAGTTTTCACTTCAGTTAAGTTTTATTCTCATTAAATGGCTTCGTGACATCGACTGTTATGCTATATACCATGTACACATCTTTTATATATTGTTATAAGACTGTATAGTGCACTCTTAAAACGCAAATGTTAGATTTAACATCTAGAGGGTTGGAGGAGGGAAAGCATTTATAAAGTGTTGTTTCACCACTTTTAAGTGTTGGATGCAACAGCTTAAAATGTTGCATTTAACACTTAAAAGTGGTGAATACAACACTTTCTAAATGCTTTCCCTTCTCCAACCCTCTAGATGTTAAATCTAACATTTGCGTTTGGAGAGTGTACTGACATATGCTGTGTATATGTATAATATCTTATCACTATTTATCGTAAAACATTATGTGGAAATCCTTATATCCTTATATACAGAAAATATAAAATATATAAAAAAAAATTGTGTTATTGCCAAATTATTTAAAAGCTATATGTTCAAAATAACTTAAAATGTTGGGTGGGGGAAATGTTCGCTGGGGGAATTGTCCACTGGGGGAAATGTCCGTACACCTGCTAACCTTGTCTCTTCGTTTCAGAAATGCCATTTGCTCAACTTCCAGTTCTTGAAGTGGATGGTGTTCAAATAGCAGACAGTAGTGCTATCGCCCGATACTTGGCAAAGGAATTTGGTAAGATGTCCATAGTAGAAACACTATGGGATATCTCTACCGGACAAAGCTTCTTGCACCTATAACTTCGATACGAAGTCTTGGCGGATGTTACCAGTAAAAGCTGGATTAGCTGACCGATAAGTGGACTTTCCCACATTAACCTAATAGCAGTGGACACACCTGAATGAACAGCAGTCCAGCTGGTGCCTAGTCCTTAGTGACAAACTCTGGACCATTCAGCTACCATTTTTGCTTGGGCTTATATATGGAGATTTCATATTTCAATAGAATTAACTAGCATATTTCCATCTTAAAGTTGCCGATATATTTATTGTGGTAAGTATATCATGGCAACAGGATTAGATATATAATATCGCAAATAATCAGTGTATAGGCTATGTTTTTATGGTATAAACAATTTACAATTCCTTTCAAGGCATGGCTGGAAAGAATCGTGTAGAAGAAGCCCATGCCGATATGTTCGCTGCCGCTAGCCACGATTTGATAAAGCCTCTTATGGAGATTTTCCACACCGAAGATGGAAGCAAAAAGGTCAGTGTGTTCATATGATTGACCCGTTTTCATCTCTCCACCCACAATAACTACATTCTTGCTCCAAATTTCTCATTCTGTGTTGTCCGTATTATCACTGCGGAAGGAATAGTAAAATTTGATAGAAACCGATTTTTGTAAACCCACCATATATGATGCTCGCGTCATCCAATGAGAGAGTTTAACTCATAAGATGGGTACGACAGTCTATCTGATTGGAAGGTCGATATATGAATGACACAAAAGGATGTGATTAGGTCATTGCTGTATGGATTTCCAGAATATCGACAAGTTAATTCTTGAGACAACCGCTGCTTATTGGATGTCGATTCTGGCGCTGTATAAGGTCTTGTGATTAATGGCTTGGAAATCTTTGTACACTGGTTGTCTAGTGTATCTAGGTATATCTACTAGTTTTGAGGCAGGTGATGGATCAATTCGAATTTTCTGGTTTTAAAACACTTGAATGGCCAATTCGAATTTTCAAAAGGAAATGTGGAATTTTCGTTGTCTCGTGGTAAGAATTGAAATAACACCACGCTAATGCCCAAGTTTATGTAAAGTTCCATGAATGTCGAACTTAAGGACTCGTATAACCCCGATCGCCAAGCTGTCAACAGACGATCGACTATAGTATCTGGATTCATCAACATTATATATCTGGTATGAAAAGTACCGTACACCTTGAGAAGACTCAACTCAAAATTACTGATCGCCTTGAGTCATTTTCACTGCCATCATTTTAGATTTTTTTCAGACTAGTGTTTTGTTTTTAGGATGAACTGAAAAAGAAATACAGTGAGGAGACGGTACCAAAGTTTTTGAACAAATTTGAATCGACATTGGCGACGAACTCGAGCGGTTATCTTGTGGGAGACGGGGTAAGTAAGATCGCATGGTGAAATCTGCAGATACGGTGATCGAGCTTCCTTCAAATATATAATGTATTAAAATAATCTCTCAGTTTAAATCAACCATAGGTGATAAAATCCCCGTTGAAGTATGTGGTCCAAGATGCATAAAGTGGAATGTAGGGAATATTTGACTAAATACAAAAAGGTGAAATTTGACGTGTTGCCAATTGTTGGGGGCATATTTGCTTTAGTATGATACCTATAAAAGTCCATCACCTGTACCTAGCATTAAATATGTAATCAGCTGAAAACATAAGTAATTTTTCGAAAATAACCAAAATTTCATTGCGAGATGTCAAAATAAGTTTTACGGTAAACTGGATCAACATTGACCGTTTAATAAATGCCATACCATTTTGCCATAACTGATCTTCACTTCGGCAAAATACGAATTGTAATGCTGATTAATCCTTTTAACATTTGACTACCAATCGCATATATATCTTTTTTTTTCTCATCGCAGCTGACATGGGCAGACCTAATATTTACGACATTCATGTATTGGGTTGAGTCTGTAGTTCCAGCGGAAGTCATGGCAGGCTATCCAAAAGTCAAGGCACACGTGCAGAAGGTGACTGGTCTACCGAAGATAGCCGAATGGATTGAGAAGCGTCCCAAAACTGATAACTAAACATAAACGTTGCATAAACGTTGTTTTTTAAACGTTGCTCCATAAAAATCAGCATTTTAGCTCGTGATTCACTCGTAGTAATCTGACAAAGAACAGATGCTTACTTGTTTTTGTATTACTCCTTGGTTTGTTTTCATTTGTTGGTTTTTTCATTGCAGTGAAGCTTTCTCATCATTCACTTACATTCGTTGACCAGTATAATATGTTTCTGTGCAGATACATGTACATACTGGTTCAAAAACAATACTAGAACAGACAAATCTCCTTTAGTGCGCATGTCCAGAATTTGGCTTAAATAATGACGCACTATGACGTGTAGTTCTGCCTTGTTGGTGTGAAAATATAAATTTTGTATCAATAATACTGGCCAGAAAATAAAACTAGAATCCAAGGAGCTACTACATAACTCTGTATGATGGCTTCTCAGTGGTTGTTTTCCTGTTTGGCACATAACTTTTTACCCTTATCTCTGCAGTGTTTTCGATCTTTGTTATTTGTTTTGGAGTTTTGACAGTCCTGCTGAGCGAACAAACAAGATTAGTGGACATTCTAGATTTGAGATCCAAATAATTCGTGACCGTTCTTCTCCTCCTCCTGTGACATTCTAGTTTTGTCTTGTGCTATTCGCACACCTGTCTGTGAATTTCCAAAATAAAACTTTTGTTTGAAATTTATATTGTTCAGTTCTTAGGATATTATTATATCCGTCGGATATCTGAATTCAGTAAACATGGGAGCGGCCATCTTGATATTGGACGAGTAACAGGTGTTTTCTCGAGCCATACTTCACAGACGTGCCGTGGAGTGATCCAACTAGTTCCATATCGACAAGATTGTATCACCCGTTCGTGGTTAACACATTAATATTAATTCTGTTATAATGAATTCATCGAATAAATGTCCTTTAGTACTATTTTATTATGGCTGAGAGACCAAATCGATGGCCATACATGATCAAGTTATTCACCTGTACGTCTGCAGCAAAATGTTTGAGATTGAACTGCGAGTTACTAAAAACTCGAAACAGTAAAACACGCGGATCGGATTGATGTGTAGACAAAGTCGATCTAGGCTTAATTTACAATGACCCACATCAATGAAGAAATAACGGCTTGATGATGGGTCCCATATAATGCCACAGCGCGAACTCTTACATCAGGCTATGTGAAGTGACTTAATACGTCAACCAGAGAACATTACTTTCAAAGTCCTAGTGCGACATGCGGTTCATGTGCACATTTTGCCAGCAAGCACTTCACTCCCGGCTAACCCCACACTTTCCAGATGGGTCCTTGCGCGAACTACATCAGTCAAACCTTTAATGAAAACAAACAAACTGACGTTTTTTTTAATCGGCTTGTAATACGCAGATTATAAGCTACAAACGTTTTGCTGTAGACTACTGACGGCTGTCTGACAGCAGAGCACGAAAAAAGGCATTGCAACCTATACTATATAGCTATACACTACTGAATGGCTTCACATATGCTCTCCTCAAAATATAATTCACCTATCTAATCAACGCTTGTTGAGTATCTGAGGTCCGAAATTTTGTCCGGATGCTTAATCCTACGTATACAGCAAAAAGGAGCTCTACATCTCTGCAGAAAATCACGCTACAGTGTGCAAGGTAAAAGCTCCGAAACAATAACGGGAGTCACTTGTAATACAAGTTCGAAAAACAGAAGTCACGTCAGTTACGTCGGAGGCAAAAGATCTACAACAATACTGAAAGTCACGCTACCTTCGGACAAGGCAGAAGTTCAGGACACAATAACTGAAGTCGAACCATTCACGAGCGAGTCGGAAGGGCTAAAACAGTAGCGGAAATCTCGACAATTAATTTCAAGGCACAAAAGCTCTATGTATCACGACGAAAACACGCTAGCTGACCACGAGGCACACGACCTGAGCGATAACGAAACACACACTACAGCTACGTGGAGACAAGCCAGCCAGTTACGCGCAAGGCGGAAGCTCTAAAACTAACATACGTCAAGTTGCGTGCGAGAAAGCAGCTCTACGACAACAATACAACTGAACACTCCCAAGACGAAACGTAGTTACTTTAAAACGTTTGTCATTACTGAGAAAAGGACACTATGGTGTTCGGGTATATTAAGCTGATGGCCTGCTCCGACATTAAAAATATGGAGGCAGGGGAAGGATAATTGTTCTGGTCTATTTTTGGTTAAAAACTGCCTCTCTGTTTGCGGCAATGATGGTGGTGTAGATTTTTTTATTAGGCAAAAACTAAAACGATGCATGTTCTGGCGACTCCTGGAAATCAGGGAGATGGCTCTAGCACAAATCTCCTGTTTCTTGTTATATCCTACATGCATCAGGTCATGATATAAATACAGTACGTTTCGAATTACATTTCACAATCCAGGAGATTCAGGTCTTCGGCAATATTGTCCCCGCCCCTTAGAAACGAACCGTTTGTGTCTCGCCTCACGCCAGTGGAAGAAAGACGCCATCGCTGCAAAAATATTTGAACCATCAGATTCCTATAATATATTTTTCAAACCGAAAAAGGTGACTCAATTTTATTTATTTCACCAGGGAAATGATTTAGTGTTTGTTCCATGTTCGATAATACAAAGATGTCCGACCTATGTAATTAACAGATCGTAAACTTTATAATAATAATACAAACACTTCGACACGTTTCAGGTACACAATACAAATATTTGTATCGAAGTGGTAGAAAAATATAAGCACTAGTACAGATGGCTATTGGTCGAACGCGGGTGGTTAGGTGGGGACGGTTCCTGTTGCTTCAATGAATTTTGCTGAGAAGCAACAGGAACTTGATAATGGGATGTCTAGCACTGTGATATGTCTTTATTGCACCATGTAAGCGTCCTGTCTTTGTCTTGTGTGCTGTCCTCAGTGTTTTATAGGGTGGATGGAGGGTGTCGGGTTCCATGCTGCTTCAAAGATTTCTTCTTCGAAGTAGCAGGAACACAACTTGGCTGGGTGGTGCTTAGTTGGTTCGTCGCGATATAGCTGAAATATTGTTGAAAGTGACGTTAAATTCTATTCACCCACTCACTCCCTCGACTATAAAACAAGGTAATTAAAACAATATACATGTATAATAATTAATATCACAGTCAATGAATGGACTTACATATCTGGTATTTGCATTCTATTCGCTTAAATGATTTTAATTTAGCTTTAAAAATATTTAGGGATGATGACTTACGTGTTTCCAATGGTAGACTATTTCATAGTTTTGGGCCATAATGGCGAAGTGAGTTTATTTTTTATCTCGTAGATTCTACCCGAGGGACATCAAGTTTTCTGTGATCTCTTAAGGAGGTTCCTGACAAATTCAATGTTACGGCTACTGCGCATATTTCTGCGCATCTACCAAAACAGCGACATTTAAAGGAAATGTAATAGAAAAGGAAAATATAAGCATTTAAGAAACAGTTGTGAAAGGATCTTTTAATTGGATAATGTGTTTTCCAAATTTTAAGTCAATACGACCTCAAGGAAGGAAAGCTGGCAAACTGTCTTAGCGAAATCGAGTTAATTTGGCCTCATGGTCATGGTTTTTCATGTTGGCATGCTACTGTCTTGAAGAGGAGCCTGGTGACCCCTGATTTTTATTAGATTTTCCGATTCAGCATTGTTGCAGGAAGATATTTAGGCATTTTGGAGAAAATGACATGTAGAAAATATGATTTTTTTTCTGTGAAAATAGAGGCAATCCATATATTAGTATATGGTTAAACCATTATAGTACTTCATATAAATTCATCGACTAGGCAAAAATAAGCCTGGTGACCCCTGAATTTTATCCTTTATTTTGAATGTTAAATGTTTGAGCTACCTCTTTTTGAACTATAAGAAAAATGAAATTTTCAAATTGTCTGAAACCTCCTTATGGAGTATCTGAAATACATCTTTCATATAAGGGGCATTTGTTTCATTTAGAGTTTTGTAAATCTCTACCTGTATGACTTTCTCTCTGCTGATCTCAATTGTGGATATTTCTGCTTTATCTAATAATCTTTCAAGAGAGGATTCATAATCGTTGAATACAAACCTCAACGTCAAATAACATGACATATATTAGAAGGAAACACACACCTTTGTTAAAAAACGTGAATGAGACTACGAATAGGGTTATATCGCTTGTTCTAGTTAAAAAGCATTGAGAAACGTACGCATATGCCTCAACCAAAGGGAAATGAACAGCCCAATAAAGGGAACATTACAACATTCATACGTTAGATGACGTCACCCTGGAGGTACTGACAAATTAATCTGGACTCGAAAAGTTAAAAAGTAACACGATTTAACATCCTACACGTTGGTTGGTGTATGTTCAACATGATGCCGTTCGGCTGGGATGCGCTCTATGCAGGAGATCTTTGAGAGGAAGGTGGACGAGGTGTACGCAGGTCTGCCCTGGGCACCGACGTCGGCATGTTCGGACGTACATTTCAGGAACATAACCGACATCTCCCGGAAACATCCGATTGGTACCGCGAAAAGGGGATGAACCTCAACAGGATAACTTGCGGAACAGAAATAAAACCTATGCCCGATTCCTTCAAATTTACAGCTGTTCGCGAAATGAAGCACCGTTCTGACAACAATGAATTAGAAACCAATCTGACCAATCCCAATGTAGAGATTGCCAACTAACTGTATACGATGAAAGTCGCGGGTCCTACTGAGAGTGGGAAAACCATATGGGTAGATAAGTTAGTATGACGACTTGATAACTATGTAGAGCCTGGTCCGCAGTGAATTATCTACTGTTATGGTAAATGGCAAAAGATTTTCGAAGTGGAGTCCTTAACATAGAATTCGTGAATAATATACCCATGAATTTAGGAGGTAATGGGTACTTCGATTACAGTGCAATTAATCTGATAATAGTGGACGATTTGATGACAGAAGGTAAGCAGGAGACGAGAATTTCAAACCATTTCACAAAAGGGTCTCATCATGACCACGTTTCCGTTGTATATGTAGTACAGAATGTATTTGCTCTGTAGAAAGTCAAAAGTTTTACAATCATATAAGATGATTAAATTTATAACGAAATATTGGGGACAGTCAGTCAGCTTCTAAGTGAAAGCGATATTGACTGGAGCAGCTATCAAACGGAGTATCAAACAGAGGAAAGACTTGTGCAAGAAATTGATAACTGGAGGATATGCGACATAGTTATAATTCAGACAGCTAAATGCAAACAAAAATGTTGCCGATGAATAAAAGTAAATTGTGAACATCCAAAAGTATGTTTTTGTATATATTACGTACATATGTTGTGTATGTATCACGATGTGGTGGAAATGTTGTAGTTCAACTATTTGATCAATAAAACTTGTAATTTATTTATATATGGAGTGCATTCTTTTCTCTACATAGGCTTATTTAGGGTTTGATGACGTCATTTATACATGTGTTCAATTTATTTTCAATTAATTGTCTTTGTCTTAACATCAATGTATTTACGTACATCGTCATACCCGCCACCTTACCCACCTCACCCGCGCGTAGACCTGCCTTACACGCGGGTGTTTCCACCTTACACAATTTATCATGTGAGAGTAAAAAGGGCACCAGGGTCTATTTCTATGTGCACTGAAAATGGATCTTAAAGAGATCTGAAGGATACAGTTCATGTAAGAGGAGATACCGCTTTCCAACGAGATGGGACGTGCTAGCAAACGGAACACTGGCCGAACACTTGGCCATTACCCACTGTTGGAAATCCCGAAAATTTACGTCACTTCGTCTTACATGACCGATATACCGGATTTGAGGAGATCTCTTTGAAACTGAACTGATATGTATGTATCGATAGGACGCCAAAGACATGTAGTAAAATGGACATTAAAGGGGTACGTAACACATAACATATTTGACACGCGAAGACAGGGTAGTAAATATAAACCTCATAGAGATTTCTAGCTCCGGTGTAGCCTTGTTCTATGCTACGTGAGAACAACGCTACGGTTGTAAACCAGTCACCAGATAGAGTTGTTGGGGAAATGTCGTACGGGCAATATTTGCCGAACCAATTGACCATAACCAATAAAATAATTCGATTCTATGTCCACTTACCTTTAATAAAAGTACTTGTTTATGAGTGACTGTCCGTTTTTAGCTTGGCAAAAGATCTAAACTCGGACGAGGGGGGTAAAACTGTCCACATCGCCGCCATCTTGCATCGATCAGAACGCCGATTACGCACCACAACAACTCGCGATAAACGCAACACGCACATAGTGGAATTTGTACTGGCATGTTTACCATGGCACAACCAAACAATTGCCTGGGCCTTACATACTCACCATATCGGAGAATACAATCCCAATTGGGAATTACTTTCAGGGCCAAAATCAACTGATAATTTATGAATACAAAAAAAGGATATCTGCTGCTTTGACACTTGTGGACATACAGGAGGAAAAGTAACGCATACTGACAAACTGTGTCACGAAAAAAAACACACAGTGACCCATCCGCGTATTACACTTATCAGAATACATAGAAGAATGAACAGCCATACATGTGTCCAATGTGTGAAACCAGCTTTCTCAAGACACTCGTTACTTAAATGAACTCTCATTGTAGGAAAACCATTCAAATTCTCCACGTGTGATTATATTTTAGCACCAGTCGTTGAGCTTATTCAGCAAATGATAAAATAGTCGTGAGAAGAAACTTATGCACGACTTTCCCAAGGGATTTTCTTATATTGAACTCTGTCCTGAGGAAAACCACACAAATGCCCGTGTACTTATTACACCTATGAGAATACATAAAAGAGAGAACAGCCATATAATTGCTAAATCTGTGAATCAAACTTTCCTGTGAAATTCAATTTTTTTGACCAGTCCCAGGGAAAATTACAGATATTCCTATACTAATCACACTTAGGAGAATACATGCAAAAGAAAACAACCATACAACTCAAAAGTGCTCAATCTGTGAACTCTGCGTTCCTATAAACTCCAACACTAAAATGAACTCGCAATAGAGGAAAACCATACAAATACTCCATGTGTGATTAGCCCAATTCCTTAAGCTTATCCAACACATGAAGGCTCAATTTGTGAACCAGATTTTCTCAAGGAGGTATATTATTCGAACTACACGTCCTGAGGGAAACCACATGGATGTTTATGCTCAAGTGTTATATTTGTGAAAGCAAATGAATGAATTTCAATTGTATACTATTGAGCTGTTGTATTTGACTTTGTAGCATTCGCTCTGAAACAAAATTGTGGGCTTGATTTCTGCTACTGCATAATTTATTCTTTCTTTCAAATATCATTTCCATAAAAAAAATAATAAAAACAATCTTTGCGGGAGAGAAGGGAGGAATTAAACCCGACATTAAACCATCATTCGTATGATGCGCACATTGCAACATAGATATTAGGAATTGGCCTTCATTTGGACATAGATGTAATGCGTGAGTGTGAGCGGGCATAGCTCACGGAGGAATTCCAGTGATTGGAAGGATTGTCGGTGTAATTTATACCGAGGGCTGATTTTATTTTCTCTTAAATCCTATTTCCGTGCACAAATTTCTTCGTAGGTCCTTAATTACATCATTTCTTCAATTGAATTTTGAAATATATTGAATAGATAATGTTTAATCTTGAAGTCAGGAAAAAAGTTTGAAAATGTGAAAAAAAATGCCATTATTCCTTGGTTGGAATTTCTTTAGCTGGAATTAAGATTAAAGTCATCAAAATCATCGCTGAAATATAAAAGCAACCAGTGTACTGACCTGTGGGGTCATATGACTTCTTGTCAGTACGATGACATATCGAGTTTAATACTTGATCAAAGAATATCCACCAGAATTTGTATTTTCACTCTTTTGAAATATTCGAAGATAAATTATAGGGATGCAAGATATATTTTTCAATAAGAATTTTTTTTTTTCCCAGTATAGATACTTTGGCCCTGATTAGACGATTATTTTTGTGTATAATTATATTCATTTCTTGTACGATTTTTACCTCATTGTTCAATAGCTCAGGTAGTACTGAAATGAATGCATTTCTGCCAGATTCACTGTCGTGAACCATGTGGCGAATGGCACTTTCGTAATGAGACTTTTGCATCGCTGAAACTATCGATTTCCTGACATCCTTGACATATTTTTGGGGTGTCACTTTACTGTCTTGCTTTTTCGCGATGGGAGAAAATGAGATGGCACCCTTCCTGGGTGACAAAAAACTGAGTCATCTTTCTCTTCTTCCGATACCTCTGTCTACGGTTGTGAGACAATGCTTGGATTTTGAACAAATAATACAAATGAAACTCTGTCCACTTAAGCCTGGAAATAGTGCTTTCGCAGTATTTGGTGTATACAGGGAATCTACTTTCGATCTTCTGTAACTCTTTTGGCTCGGGTTTTTTTCAAAGAGAGAATGGAATGGCAATTTGAGCACTCCATTCTCCATCGTCTACCGTTGTGTGCGTCAAATCTCACCATGTGCGTGTTGCGTTTATCGCGAGTTGTTGTGGCGCGTAATCGGCGTTCTGATCGATGCAAGATGGCGGCGATGTGGACAGTTTTACCCCCCTCGTCCGAGTTTAGATCTTTTGCCAAGCTAAAAACGGACAATCACTCATAAACAAGTACTTTTATGAAAGGTAAGTGGACATAGAATCGAATTATTTTATTGGTTATGGTCAATTAGTTCGGCAAATATTGCCCGTACGACATTTCCCCAACAACTCTATCTGGTGACTGGTTTACAACCGTAGCGTTGTTCTCACGTAGTATAGAACAAGGCTATACACCGGAGCTAAGGGATTTCAGGACATATGCATGTTGAGGATAGCCAGTCGAGACGTGTTTCAGCCGAGATGTATTAAAGTTGAGATATGAATGGTCTCGTGATTGAGATACATATACATAGAACTGATCAGAGCACATGGACGTTCAACACCATCTATAGCTAAATAATATAGCCCTCAAGAGTATGAGGGCTATAGGTCGGCCCCAGTCACCTCCAGCGAGGGTTTTAGATAATTTTATTACGAATCACCCACCTCTGAACCTGCTGTACATCTAATCTCTATCCCCTCCTGCGCACTATTTCAAAATCTTGCACACTATTGTGAAATAGTAACGAATATATCGCCGTCTGAATTTCCCAGACGACTTCCACTTTAAACGCGCCATGTTAACCGTATAGAGTGACGTCACCAACATGGCGCGCAGAGAGCTAGAAGTTTCCGACTGGAAAATTCCGACGGCGATATATTCGTTACTATTTCACAATAGTGTGCAAGATTTTGAAATAGTGCGCAGGAGGGGATAGAGTTTAGATGTACGGCAGGTTCAGAGGTGGGTGATTTGTAATAAAATTATCTAAAACCCTCGCTGGAGGTGACTGGGGTCGACGTATAGCCCTCATACTCTTGAGGGCTATATTATTTAGCTACACCATCTACAGGTTGAAGCGCCTGGATAACGAAAGAAGTCTTTTACCAAATGCGACTAGTGTTGACAAGCCAAGTTGAGACCTTTGTTAACCAACGGTTGTTGTTTAGAAAAATGGCTCAAAATGGGAAAATCGAGGACATTATTCCCATACAATTTTTGATTAACAGTAGATTTAACTCCGCAATATCGCCTATGTCAGTAAACATAATATATAAAACAATTTCTGCGAAGAAAGGATTAAGATCATTATTGAATTTGAAAGATTTTTTGACAAAAAGTTACTAACTTGGTAAATTTTATATGTAATGAGTCTAAGGCCCTTGCAGAGAAATTAAAGAAAATTCAGAAAAGAAACTATTTCCTGTATATGTCAGGATGCTGCTGGTGGACTGTTCGTCCCCGAGGCCCTCCCTTTGTACATGTTACTCGACAAATATATGTAGGTTTATTGTTTTGGTGGGAAATTTATACCCTACGACGTCGAGCGTTGCAGCTTAGTTTCTCTGGGTATTCTTGCATTTACCATGTTAAGGCGTTTACTTCATCAAACGTCCACGATGCTCATCCATTAACATCAGATGAGCTGTTTGAGCTGATCTGTCATCACAGCTCCTGAGCTAGCGTATCTAATTCTGCTTAAACCGATGCTGGGGGCCGTGTGAATACTTCATAGTGTCCACATGAGCAGCTGCAATAAAAGCACGGCTCATATACTAAGGCTACGTCCGAGAATCCACCGTATTCTCGGGTCTGAATGTTAGGTGCCGAGGGATGCTTTCTTGTAGAGTTCTATGGTTGTTTTTTAGTCGTCAGACGTCAATTTTTCCCACCTCTTGAATAGGCTATTGCTCCAATTTACAATCAAACACGTATATTATGCATGGCCATACCTAATATATACTTAAATACCATGCAATATGCACAATAGTGTGTGAAATATAATTATATATTTTATGGAAGGTCATCATAGGTACTTCATTTGTACTGCGAGAACCTTATGTATGAGGATTTCTGAATGTTCCCTTGACACAGACATCTGCCTTTAACCCCCATATCCATAAATGGCATCATACAGTCTTGTCTCAAGCGCTATTTTTAGTCAGTTGAACACAATATTTGGGTCACAGTTTCACCACTTGCATTGAATTGCAGACAATTGATTTAAGGGTCCTGTTTTGAAGGTACATATTTTGTTGTATCACACATATACATGTACAAGATGACCGCTTTCCATCTTACCAGCTTGCCTCCCTCTCCCCCCCCCCATCCCCCAACATATAAAAAATACTAGCTGATTTGCCAGTATATCTTGCATGTGTGGAACATTGGTAAGTCATTATTTCCAGACATTGCTTGATATATCCTGTTTATTAACATAGCCGATGTTGTGAAATAAAATGTGCTCTACTAATCAAACCTCTAATATTCACGACCATTTTGAACCTCTTTTTACAACAACAATGGGTTCACGAAGGTGTTAAATGAGCGCAGTAAACAGTGATATTGCCACTGGCAAAGGACGAACAGAATAAGTCATTAAACACTTGCAACAATGTAATTTCTTTCTGTTTTATTTGGAAAAGGCGTGTGATATTTAACGCCATTGAGAGCAACATAATATTGCATAAAATGAATATATGACATAATGTGTTTCAAGCGAGCGTAAAACAAGAACAAAACAAAACTTCGGGAAAGTAACCCTGGATTTGGCACGAATTATGTTACCTTGATTGTGGATGAAATCTTACCTGAGTAATATTTGATTGGGGATGAAATCTTATCTAAATAATATTAACAAAGTAAGAGGGCGATAAGCAGTGCTTACAAGCAGCCACACTGTGATCCGAGTGCTTACAAGCAGCCACACCGTGGTCCGAGTGCTTACAAGGAGCCACACTGGTCCGCGTACTTGCAAGCAGCCACACTGCGACCCGAGCGCTTACAAGCAATCACACTGTGGTTCGAGTGCTTACATGAAGCCACACTGTGGTTCGAGTGCTTACAAGCAGAAACACTGCGGCCCGAGTGCTTACAAGCAGCCACACTGGGTTTCGAGTGCTTACATGCAGTCACACTGTGGTCCGAGTTCGTACAAGCAGCCACACTGCGGGCCGAGTGCTTACAAGCAGCCACACTGTGGTTCGAACGCTTACAAGCAGCCATACTGTGGTCCGAGTGCGTACAAGCAGCCAAACTGTGGTCCGAGTGCTTACAAGCAGCCACATTGTGGTTCGAATGTTTACAAGCAGCCATACTGTGGTCCGATGGTTTACAAGCAGCCACACTGTGATCAATGTGCTTACAAGTACTCACGCTCTGACCAGAGTGCTTACAGGCAGCCACACTGTAGTCCGATGACTTACAAGCGGCCACACTTTGATCAGAGTGCTTACAGGCAGCCGCACTGTGATCAGAGTGCTTATAAGCAGTCACACTGTGGTCCGATGGCTTACAGGCGGTCACACTGTGATCAGAGTGCTTACAGGCAGCCACACTACGACCAGAGAGCTTACAAGCAGCCACACTCTGGTGTTTGATAACGTTTCATACGAAGAGGTTACAATTAATGTGCCACATCACGAATAACCTTGAAAGTTCCACTTCCCCACCAGGGGAACATACTAGAACTTCCTTATCCTTATAGGCTAGCTACACCCCGATAATACAATTCTTCTGCATAGCCGAGAAATACCCTTCCAAATGCAAGTGTAACTGAATATAAACCATTCAAGGTAATCGCACTTGCCATCCGCTGTTAGAACCATCCTGCATGGTCCATGTAACGTTTTTTATATCTTCGTCGTCGGATTACAAATGAACATTTCGATACTCCATTTTTTATTAAGGTTACACTACTTCTAAGTATCGATGAGCTTTGTGAGATCAGAGGAAAGTCACAGCTGCCGTTTTAACAAAAGTAACTCCCCCGTGATATAATAGTCGAGCACTGCTTACCTCTGCATGCCTACGACCCATCTTAGCCTTTTCGATACAAAATTTTATACGTTTGCATTGGTTCATAATTGTAAAAAAAAAATCAATAAAAAAAAATTAACGCAATGTTAGAAAAGAGTTGTATGTTAGATGATTGTCGCAAATTCCAGAATACTCGAGCTAAATACCGAACGATTACGATGTCTAATTTTCAGTTTTTGGTCGCTTCGCAATCCACTCGGCAAGTTTCGGTAGGTTGGCCACCTTCTTTCCGTGTTCCTTGACTTTGGAATAGCGGGACATCACTCCCGCCGGAAGTAGGCCCCTAGCTTCGATTGACGACGTTAAATGCATAAAAATCAGATCTGCCCATGTAACCTGTATGTGAAAATAGAAGTAAACCTGTGATGAATCACGATGATATAGACATTGAGCATTTCATAATTGAATACAAGAATCGCCAAAATTCTTCAATATATAATAATGCCATTTAGAAAGTGGGTAACATTGTTATCCTATTATCTTTAGGAGGACACTTTCTTGGTAAAGTACAGATACTAGTGATGCCGAGTCAGGCCGCTTCAAATTGCCAGCAGTAAATGCAAGCGCCCTCAACTACTCCGTCACCACAGCTTCCCAAGATCAAATCAGTCTAGTTTGCGGACGTTCACTACTCATCCGATACACAGAATAACGACACAGACCCAAGCTGATATTCTTAAATACACTGAAAGCATACAATCCGTGGAAATTGAATGAAGTCTATTGAAGTTCAAGCACTTACCCCATCTCCAACTAGATATCCACTTGAGCTCGATGCCAAGGTTGACTCAAATTTGTTCAAGAATTTGGGTGCTGTCTCCTCGATGTATTTCTTGGTAAGTTCTTGATAGAAAAATGAGCGGTTAGTTATAGACGTCGGGAACACCATGTTTTATTTGGTCCACTTGACCTCGAAATCAATTTGTGTTAAAAAATGCCGGAGAATTAATCATTGAGGTTGCCATTATTTTTCGATGTTTTATTTGTCAAGTCAAGATTGAGAGATTTTTGAAAAAATATTGTGTAATTTCATCCAAGATGACAGGGATCAATTCCCACCTGAAGGATTCAGCAAATATAGAGCAAGTGCGATTCCCATTAATATCCATTTTTGTTTATACGGTATGGATTTACATTTACAGACCGAAGATAGCGGATACACCAACCTTTTTGCTCTCTTCTGCATAGTGAATCTCCATAAGACGGTTGATAAAGTCTTTACTAGCACCAGCGTACATGTCCACCAGGGCTTATTCCAAACGGTTCTTCCCCGCCATGCCTTGAAAACAAACGATATGTGAAACAAAACAGCGACTTATTATGATCACGAGCTTCTTTTTACGCCAACCCCCAAACCCC
>JAVTVY010055701.1:0-30578 GCA_036873755.1 Hanleya hanleyi | reverse complement strand
AAGAACATAGCGAGATAATTACCCGGGAAGAAGATGGCAGAATGACTATTGTCTCCAATTTTCAACGCGTTCTTGAAGATGTAACGAGGTTAATAAGTACAGAAGAAGAACTCGGAGGAAGTGAACAAGACAACAACAACAGAATGGAGGAGGACATACAACAAGAAGATAACCAGGACGACAACCGTGATAGAGAACTAGTCAGTGTATGGTTAACTACTAGACCTCCATCAACCACCACCTCGACTGCAGACACTGAAACAAGAGCACGATGCCGACACACAGATGAGATATCACGCCTCAACGAACAAATTATCGACATGAGGGGAGCGATGTTGGGAATGGAGACCACAATGGCGGGATTGGAAGAGGAAATTACCAGACAAAAGAAACTACGACATAATGAAGAAAAAATCAAACAATGTAGCATCTGCTCGAATGAAGAAAGCTTATACGCGGTTCTACCCTGTGGACATCTGTGTATGTGCAAGGATTGCTGGATCCAACTGACGTGTGAAGGAGCCCTATGCCGATGCGTTGACGCCGGAGAGGTGCATTTCAAGATAAGATGTCCCATATGTCGAAAACATGTAGGAGGCGTGATGCAAATATTCCGCGCTTAAAGTGTGTCGTATCACACTATCAAAGGCCCTTTTCAGGGCCAACCCATCTTTCCGAAAGAGAAACTTCTTTCATAAGCACACCCAACTTAACATCAGCTCCAATCATGCTTTTTTCCCCCAAAAAAAAAAATTTCGTACACAAGGTCAAAAATTTTTGAGGTAGCGGGTCGAGTGAGGTATCATATTGAAGCTGACGTGAAATGCTTCACATTGATACCTCACTCGACCCGATTGGACCACTAGGAGCTGCCCTAACGCCAAACATCAATATCAACATCAATCAACATCAATCTTCAAAATACCTTTAGAGGTGCCCCTAGTGGGCCAATCGGGTCGAGTCCGGTATCATTGTGAAGCATTTCACGTCAGCTTCAATTGGATACCTCACTCGATCCACTACCGCCAAAATAAAAAAAAAAAATCAAACTTCGTACACCAGATGTTGATATCGATGTGCAAAATAACCTTTTTGGCGTTAGAGGCGTCCCTAGTGGACCAATCGGGTCGAGTGAGGTATTAAATTGAAGGTGACGTGAAGGAGCATCTGATAGACTGGGTGTGGGCTTGAATTAGGGTAATTCTGCGCATGCGCGAAGATAATATGAAAAAATACCAATCTTCAAAAATAGCCTGTTTGAGGTTAGAGGCGTCCCTAATGGTGCAATCGGGTCGAATGAGGTATCAAATTGAAGGTAACGTGAAGGCGCATCTGATAGACTGGATGTGGGTTGAACTATCAGCATTCTGCGCATGCGTAATCTTCAAAACACCTTTTTTGGAGTTAGAGGCGCCCCTAGTGGTCCAATGGGGTCGAGTGAGGTATCAATCTGAAACATTTCACGTCAGCTTCAATTTGACACCTCACTCGACCCACTACCTGCAAAATAAAAATAATCCCGTACACCAGGTTTTGCTATCGAACTGCAAAATAACCTTTTTGGTGTTAGGGACGCCCCTAGTGGCCCGATGGAGCCGAGTGAAGTATCAATGTGAAGGTGAGATGAAGGGCCATCTGATGGACTGGTGTGGGTTGAACTATCAGCATTCTGCGCATGCGCAAGAATGGAAATAGACGTTTTTGGAGCTATTTGACTATTAAAAAAGGAAAAAAGAACACATTGTGAAAACAATGGCGTATGGTAGACCAGTGTCGTTGATAAATGGCCCTGACACGCGCATCTTCAGGCAAGACTTCAACCGGAGGTGCGGCTGGATCGAAGGGAAAATCTGCTCCACGTCTCATGCTTTTCGTCTCATACAAGCGGATAGGCAAGCAAGGCAGGCAGGCAGGCAGGCAGGCAGGCAGGTCAGGTAAGTCAGATTGAATACACCCTCCCCCTAAAAATGGACTCCTTTTATAGCCCATTGAACCTCATTTGTATATTTTCAGCGGATCACAGGCCGCCATCTTGAACACGACCACCCCTCACACACAAAAAACAAGCCGCCATCTTGAACACGACCACACACACACACACAAACCACCCTCTGGAAAACGACCCCAAAGACCTCATTTGCATATTTTCAGGGACAACAAGGCCGCCATCTTGAAACCAACCACCCCTAACCCACAAAAAACAGGCCGCCATCTTGAAAACAGTGGGGAAAAACCCAGAGACCTCATTTGCATATTTTCAGGGGGACAACAGGCCGCCATCTTGAAACCGACCACCCCTAACCTACAAAAAAAAGGCCGCCATCTTGAAAATATGCAAATGAGGACCGAAACAAGTGCAATGGGCCGCCATCTTGAAACCGACCACCCCTAACCTAGAAAAAACAAGCCGCCATCTTGAATAGTACCAATGCACCCAATAACCTCATTTGCATAAAACTCATCCATCTTGAATCCGACCACCCCTAACCTAGAAAAAACAGGCCGCCATCTTGAAAATATGCAAATGAGGACCGTGAAAACAAGTGCAATTGAACGCACCCTACAAAAACAGGCCGCCATCTTGAATCCGACCACCCCTAACCTAGAAAAAACAGGCCGCCATCTTGAAAATAGGCAAATGAGGCGCGAAACAAGTGCACGTGGACGCACCTACAAAAACAAGCCGCCATCTTGAAGCCGACCACCCCTAACCTAGAAAAAACAAGCCGCCATCTTGAAAATATGCAAATGAGGACCGAAACAAGTGCAATGGGCCGCCATCTTGAATCCGACCACCCCTAACCTAGAAAAAACAAGCCGCCATCTTGAAAATATGCAAATGAGGACCGAAACAAGTGCAATTGGACGCACCTACAAAAACAAGCCGCCATCTTGAAGCCGACCACCCCTAACCTAGAAAAAACAGGCCGCCATCTTGAAAATATGCAAATGAGGACCGTGAAACAAGTGCAATTGACCGCCCCCTACAAAAACAGGCCGCCATCTTGAATCCGACCACCCCTAACCTAGAAAAAACAGGCCGCCATCTTGAAAATATGCAAATGAGGCGCGAAACAAGTGCAATTGGACGCACCTACAAAAACAAGCCGCCATCTTGAAGCCGACCACCCCTAACCTAGAAAAAACAAGCCGCCATCTTGAAAATATGCAAATGAGGACCGAAACAAGTGCAATGGGCCGCCATCTTGAAACCGACCACCCCTAACCTAGAAAAAACAAGCCGCCATCTTGAATAGTCCCAATGCACCCAATGACCTCATTTGCATAAAACCAAGCCGCCATCTTGAAGCCGACCACCCCTAACCTAGAAAAAACAAGCCGCCATCTTGAAAATATGCAAATGAGGACCCAAACAAGTGCAATGGGCCGCCATCTTGAAACCGACCACCCCTAACCTAGAAAAAACAAGCCGCCATCTTGAATAGTCCCAATGCACCCAATGACCTCATTTGCATAAAACTCATTAACATAAACTCACGCATGCGCACACACATAGCCACGCCCACATCTCAAAATACTCGCTTCTGATTGGCTGTCGCTGTGACGTCACAGAGGTCATATGCAAATTTTTGAGGTCAATTGGCCCTTCAATGCGTGCTACCTACTACTGTCGACACCTAACATTCAGACCCGAGAATTCGGTGGATTTTGGGATGTAGCCTTAGTATCTCAGTCGTGTTTTTATTGCAGATGTTCAAGTGGAGACAATGAAGTATCCACACGGCCCCTAGCACCATCTTCAGCGGAATTAGATACGCTAGCTCGGGAGCTGTGATGACAGATCAGCTCGAACAACTCATCTGATGTTAATGAATGAGCATCGTGGCCGTCTGACGGAGTGAACGCCTCAACATGGCGTAAAACTTGTAAACGCAAGAATACACAGGAAAACTAACCAAGAAAACTAACCCGTCGTACGGCTTAAATTTCCAAACACTACAAAAACAGATCCGGCCTTTTTGGGTTTGTCAAGACAATGGATAACTTGCACAGTAGAAAACCATCCAGTCAGATTGTCCCTCATTGAAAGTACATCCAGCCCATCACAGAGTTTCTCTAACGGCCGACCGAAATATTTTATCTCCGACGAAGTGTATGGAGATAGCGCGAGAGACCTTAGAACGCCAGATTTCACCGGGTCAACCCTCCCCTGTTTACCTGCCCTGTATAGTGTTATATATTGAGACGAAAAACTGCATTTCGTTATTTGTTAAGTCATCAACAGAAGTGACGTCATGGCGTATGGTGGCGTCTCCTGGAACAAGGTGCAATTTATAGGGTCCAGGGTGCGTCATCATGTACCATTGTAGCATAACGTTACTTCCGATGATGTCGTCACTTACAAGCTATAGGGTATCGGTGGTATCCCAGGGAAATGCACATGCGTGCGAGAACATCTTTTCCGGAGATAACGTCACTTCCGGCGATGACGTCACTTCCTTCAATGATGAAAGCTACGCTGCGGCGATCGAGGACGCCGGACAGGATAACTTGCAACAGCCTTACATCTAAATGCAACGCCATACCAGGAAAACAGCCATGACGATCTATGAACAGTAAAGCCTGCTGCTGCTCGAGATGAACAGCGAAAAATGCGGTCAAAATGCTTCCCTGTACACGGCTAAACTACCCGCTTTCGCTACTGGTACCAGACCACTATTAAAAATAGTGCCGATCCTTTAGGCAACCTCTGCCAGAGAGGTGAATTGTTTTCAATATTTTTTCCAGTCTCTGTTGCGAGGAATAATTGAAGGCCAGTGGTGGGTGATTGGAGTATGGTATGTGTTTGGTTCCGCTGTGAGTTTGATTTTAACTCAAGGCCTAATAAGGAGGTGCCAAGAGGGACTATTTGGGTGCCTGTGCACCGCTTTCTAAAAGCAGAGAAAAAAGCCAAAATTATGACGTCATTTGTAGGAGCGCGCATAACTCAAAATTTCAATGGGCGACCCCCGTCAAGAAGTCTGTCCGGTTGTACTACTTGAATTAAAGTACTTCTGGCCGAAACATGGAAGTCGAGACTTAATTAATTAATCGAGGAGATGCAATTACGTTAACAGTTTTTAACATTGCCGCCAGTGTAAATTTTAATAGTGGTCTGGACCCTACTACGCCTCAGCTGCGCATGCACAAAATGACCTGTTCGGACATAATCACCACCCCAGTCTGAAAACGATACCCCATTGCATCAACCCCACTCATCACGTGATCAACCGCGACGCCGTTGGCTCCAAGACGAGGCCCTGCACGACCCGATATGACCCATATTAGCCCATTTAGGGTTATTTGATGGGGTGTTGCCCCCATAATGTTTCCGCATTTTATTGCTCCTGAAGAAATCCTAGTTTTGCATACAACCGTCAATCACGTGACGAGCACTACACGTTGACACACTCGCGACCCATGCGGACCCATATTGACCCACCTAGACCCACCTAGACCCAGATAATTGGGATTTTTCTTCAGTTTCAGGCGTAAATTCCGTGTTCCCGCTTTTTATTTTATGAAATATCCTAGTTTTTGCATCCACCCGGGTTATCACGTGACCTTTTCTATATTCTCCACGTTGCCATAGCAACTCAAAGTCCAAAACCCTCATTTACGCCACATTTTCCCTCCGACCCACAGAAATGAGACCAGATTTCACGGCTATTTACTACTGAGCGTCTGAGTTTTTTAATTAAATAACTTACGCATTGTAAAATTCGATATCTGGGGTCCAAATATCTGTCTGTGGTACACGTAAGATAGTGATACCAGCGTATTCGGATGGGTCCCATCTCAAACGTGGGTCATTGAATCTCTGAAAAAAAAAGTTTGAAAAGTTTTATCATTTCTGGGACATTTCTCTATCTAACTGAATATCAGAAAAAGAAGATTACAATACCGGTAGTGTGGAATATTATAAGATAAACGTGTAGGCCTACATATGAGTACGTATGAAAGACCTAAGGAAAAAAAAAAGATGACAAAAAATTAAATGGAGGATTGCCCTGAATAATATGTATAATTTGTAATATTTATTTCAAATGATATACTATGAAGGGAATTAAATTGATCTAGTGTTATATAAGGTCGGTGGCAGGGTAACTGGACTGTATTAGTTGGCTTCCCACCAGCAATCCTCATCTGATTGTCAACGATGTAGGGGAGATTGGAGTATACTGGGACATTTTTCACCTTTTTGCGAAAATCTCTGTTATTATTGTCCTGTAGTGTAGCCTTGTATACTCTCGTTATAACTTATACTTATTATGACACAGTCACACAAACTAATCTGAAATATCTGTTTTACTTTTCTCCAGAAATCTGTTTTAAAAACGTAAAAATGTGTCCCAGTTTGCCCCACTATAGGGTTCTCTGGGACACCCACTGGGGTGCGATGGGACAATAATCAAAATACATTTTATAAGAAGTATATACTAATATGTTTCATAGGAGTTTAGAAGATTCAACAGCGGTGGTTAAGTTAGTTGCTATTTTAGGCCCCTGCTTTACGTAAAATATTTCACAGGAGCCAAATTTGAGGAAAAAAATATTTTGTGTGATTATATCCCAACGAAATCATTTGACTTTGAATGTTTTAGTAAAACTCATCAAATCTGATAGGATTAGCAAATACTACCATCTAGGAAACAAACTAATGCACTTTAGTGGCATTTTAGAATGAAAGGAAATTTCACCACTTGATTATCATTGTCCCAGTGTGCCCCGGCAAAATTGTCCCACTCTGCCCCAGGTGCATGATATATTTCTTTTTATGACAAAAATCTAATACATACAGCTGAGATACTAAATCGATATAATTAAAGTTTACCTTTGTCCATCCTCTCTCAGTAGTAACAAAACAGCAATGAAGTACCGCTGAAAACTTCTCATAACGAACTATCATCCTCAGTCCTAAAAATTTACTTGGACTGCTCAAAACAATTTTTGTGTCCCTCATTTTTTGTATGGGGGTGAAGTTGTATGGGGGTGATAGCTTTCTGCTGATAGTAATGTAATGTGCTTCTTGTTCTTAACAAAAGAGCTAGACAGCTTGTCCCACTGTGCCCAATGTTCCACTGTACCCCAATCTTCCCTACGTCATATCATGGGATAGAAGATGGATAAAACGTTATCGGGTCAGAACGTTTGGGTTTAGACGCGACATACCCAAAATATGTGTGTCGCATGTTTGTGTCAAAACTGATGTGAGCGAAAATCTTTGGGTCCGTCACGTCTATTCCCCCAAATATCTGGTCAATTTGAAAAAAAATCTCCACCAAGTAGCAAAGTAACATCCTCTGGGACATTGCGTCAACCATAGGTCTGAGGTAAACCACCGGGCTCTACAAGTAAGATCCTCACCCCGGGTACTCACCAAAAGCCATCTTTATTTTATCAAACGAATTTTTACGTTCCCCGGTTCGAAGTGGGAACGTAGAAATTGGCTGGATAAAATGAAGATGCCAAAATCGGGCAAGCCTTTCTGGTCGCGATTAACAGACTGTCTTACATGTATTCAGTTTATGATTTATTCAAGTTTCACAACCTGTATGTATATCAGTTTTATGATTGTATGTAAATTGGACCCCTATTGTGATGAAGGTGATACCTACCATGGTGAGCCAGAGAATCGACTCCATCGTTCGTGTCGTCATGTCAAGATCAACAACAGACAGTAAACTGATACCCAATGTCAGCTTTTTGTTACTGGCATCCACCTCTCCCGGAGCAACTTGTTTGTCGTAAGTCGAAAACAAGTCATCCCTTAGCCGTGAATAATCTGGGCCACTGGGTGTCTGTGTCCCCTTTCGATCATCATGTAGTACCCGTGTCTCTGTCAAAATACCCCTAGAAAGAGGAATATATGCTGAAATTATACTCTCTAAAAAAAGTTGAGTGAAATTTCACTCAAGTAAGAGTGGAAATTCATCCCACTCAATACTTGAGTGAGATTTTCACTCAACTTGAGTTACTTTTCATTCAACTTGAGTTAAATGCACTCAACTTGAGTTGAATGCACTCAACTTGAGTGACATTCACTCAAGCACAAGAGTGGAAATTCATACAACTCAATTTGAGTGAACTTGAGTGGTTTTAACTCAAGTTACTCAAGGTGAGTGAAGAGTAACTCAAGTTTGAGTGAAGAGGTACATTTCACTCAAACTTGAGTGGAACAGTTCACTCAAGTTTTTTTAGAGAGTATAGTCGTCAAATTTGATATTTGTGAGGAACGGCGTGTAACAATTATAACTCCGCCATATACTGGGCAACGCAGAAATGGAGGATGGAAGTGGGCAGAAGAACATGTAAACATGGCAGTGTGACTAACGTCACAGGACCTACGAAGTAGGGTTTGATATAATTTAAGTGGGTACACGAGAGATGACTACCTATGTGCTACCGTGAGAGAATTCATATAGCAGTCTCTAATTGACAGTGGGTACTATTAACTTTCCCAGATGTCACCGCTGGTGAGTCATTACCGTAGCAACTATTATCGCCCTCCGTTCCTATTACCATGGACACTGATCAGCCCAGCAGTAGGCCTACAGTACGAGGTCACCCATCCAAGTCTTGACCGGATTCAAAGTCGTTTAACTTCGGTGATTTTACGAGCACCGATGTGTCCAACGTGATATGCCGTATCAGGTAGCCTTCAAAAGTCACAGTGAAACATACAGCCAAGGGTTCCCGATGGGCATGAGAGTGCACTCGCTGAGCCATTAATAAATAATAAAAAATAATTATAAATCAAATTTTCATCAGAATTTGGTCAGCTCATTACTTGCTGGTAACAATGCCCTAATGCACGTTCATGCCAAAAATCAAGGTTCTAATGTCAACGGTTCTCCTTATTTTGCCGACGAAAGGTTTCGGATGGACTCACTCACTCACTCACTGACTACCGGACAATTTGCAGATGGTAGCCTACTTCGTAGGAATTTAGGCATTTATTTCATCATAATCTTCCTACTTGTTGTCGATATACGCTTCATTTCCTGAAGGACGTTGCACAGTTTAGAGAGGATCCCCAGGGACTCCGCCATACTGAGGTGCGAGTGAAGCGCCAAAGCGAAACAAAAAATCAAAATCAATCACAATTCAATATAAAAAGTTGTTGTGTGCTCGGAGTAATTGTTGGGAATTGTATCTCGGGGAGTCATGGATTGGATTGAATTAACTTTGACTGGGCTCGCCATTACATCATCTTGAATTTGTGGGTATTTGGGTATAGACGCGTATGTACCCACCAGACACGTAACTGACTGAACCAAAAGTGACCATTGTGCTCATATACCGAGTCAAACAGGCAAATCCAGCTCAACCAAATCAAAACAGAGATTTGCCAAGGTACGGCAGTTGGCAAGATGAGGAAAGAAACAAAATTTGAAGTCAGATTTGCGGGCAGCACATTATTTTCGCAAACTTCGGTCAGCCGACTATACACGCCCGCTATACCATTCGGAACTCCCGAGCGGAAATCTACGAAGGGGACCGATTCTACGCTCGGGGGACGACAACATGAATTTCCTATGAATCTCCAGATGTGACGCGCCGGAACGGTTTAATACGCATGGCTCCGAAGCCCAATCACTCTCGCGGAAGCCTTAATCCCCGACCAGCAAATATTTTCCTGCGAGTCTCTGATTTACGTCAGATATTCTAAAAACTGTTTATTCTTTTCATTCGAAGCACGTTTCAATGGAAAACCATCAGTTTAAATGGTACACACGCCACGTATTGGCAAGATATAATTCCCGTGACGTCACTGACAGTTCCCTGACAGACCGAAACACACGTGGTGGGCTATGGTAAAAGTACGATTTTCCACATGCTTCCGCGTGGCTCTTCCAAGCCAAATTTGAAAAACAGAGGCCCATGATCGTCATCGTAATTTGCCCCCTCAATAGTATAATGGAGGATCAGGTACAGACCTTGTGTGAAATGGGGCTGAAATCCTGCTTCCTCAACATAGAGGGGTCCAGTGGCCATACCTATGCTGTTGTGGTCACATGGTCTAGTCATACGTCACATGACCACGCTCTAGTCCAATATGGCGTCAATGGCCTTCGAGGGACATCTCAAACCGGAGATCCCCGAGAAGTTGCGAATGCCGCTATACTACATTCTTAAGAAATCAAACCATATGCATAGAAAATGGTTTAATTCTTTCGCAAAGCGTGCCCTGTTTGGGCCTAATACAAACACAATCCAACTATAGGAATACATCAAATCACTGGAAAATAATAAATGATGATCGATGTTCCATGTATACGTTCTGAAACTAAATGAAACGAGAATTTCGTACGGCCCAAGTCGTGTTTCGAGCCGAAATCAACAACATACTTTAGATAAGCTCGCTGAGTAAAATAAGACATATATGTGAACAAATATTAAACTCGTGGAACCGGATAGTATGATCTGTGATATTTCGAATAAGAAAATGTCGGGAATGTAGTTTTTCCACGAGATTTGAGATGAAATTATTTGAGAACTCGTTCAGATGAAAACTTGTTTTCCTAAGATTAAATATGGCAACAGGTCGGGTTGTTCTCGTGATCTCGCCCCTATGTTTATAACATAGAGCAGGTTTTTCAACTATTGACAACTGGCGTAAATATGGATTAGTCTTTGAAGTGAAGCCGCTTTTCCCGCTTTACTTCTATCCGATTTTCATTCTGTTTAGTGATTATTTAACCCAAAAGGATGCCCGTTTCAGAAATGCATACAATTTGAAAAACACTTTCTTTTGAATCATGGCGAAATATTTACCTAAAAAGATGGTGTCAATTCGTCCATGGTCTCACTTACCTTGGCAAGAAGATTAGAACAGCAGTTCCAACGGTTAACAAGGATAACATTGCTGAAGGCACCATCTTCCTTGTATGCACGGGACCAAATGCTGATACTCGTGAAGTGCTGTATTTTATAAGGCCAGTTACAGTCGCCTCACGGGAAATAAATAATGAGAAATCATCAGCCCTATTATTTGCGATTATAGAAGGGATGTGAATTATACATATCCGGTGCAATCATATGTGATTATGGTGTGCGGGGTGAAATTAAATTAATACCAGTCTTCAAAATGCCTAATCCGCTGTTGATATTTGAAGTCGTGGCAACCAGAATTTGTAGTTGTGTGAAAAGACCGTGTGCTAAAGAGCATGTACCGGTGGTATACAATGGTTTTGGTTAGGCCCACAGGCCCGCAAAACAAAGAGATTTTTTTTTGGGGGGGGGAGGATATGGGGTCTCTATATATAACCTCATGCTTTATATAAATAAACATAAAGGTGTGAAACGGACTTGGGTGAATCGAGAAATAAACGGTTTACCTCCCAACAAAATACATCAGCATATTCTAAAAGTATCACTTTATATATTCCCGTCGTCAAATTAGTAAATTTGTGCAATTTTTACCTTTGCCGGGCGATTCAAAATCCAACGTAACTGTCCGTCCATCTAGGAACAGTTAGATTATGGCGGGCTTCGTTCTCAATTCTGATTGGTCAGTCGCGACAGCTGATCAGTGCGTGACCTCTCTTGCCGAAGGCGTGTCGCTACTGACCAATCAGAATTAACTGTTCCTAGATGGATGGACAGTTACGTTGGATTTTGAATCGCCCGGCAAAGGTAAAAAATTTAACAAATTTACCAATTTGACGACGGGAATATATAAAGTGATACTTGTAGAATATGCTGATGTATTTTGTTTGGCGGTAAACCGTTTATTTCTCGATTCACCCAAAGTCCGTTTCACACCTTTATGTTTATTTATATAAAGCATGGGATTATATATAGAGACCCCATATTTCGACACTTCACCCTAATACCACCTCCCCCCCCCTCAATCTCTTGTTTTGCGGGCCTGTGGTTAGGCCTATGCATATTGCAGAAAATTCCTTATATGTATGTGATGTACTTTTATCCTACACAACATATGTCCATGCGCAGTAGGAGTAATTTAATTAATATATATGATGAATAATATTTCCGTTGACTGTCATCGGAATAGAGTTGGGATATTTCTATTAGGGTGTCCACTGTGACTGTTCTTCCAAGTGTAGTCACTGTGGACACCCCTCTGCTCAGGCGTATTTTCACTGACTGTCATCGGATTAGAGTTTATACACGCTTAGAAATAAGGTGTTGGAATTTACTGCTGAGCTGTTGAAATATAGTCGGCCGGCCAAGGACGTCAAAAACGTTTTTTGAAACTTTCGATGGCATTTTTTGTTACAAATGGGTACCCATGCTAAATTAGTTCTTTGTGTGGTAGGGATCAAGGTAGGAGGCGATACTGATTTTGGGCAATTAAGGTGATTTTGGGGTCACTTTTCCGGTCAAATAATGTCAAAAATGGATAAAAAAAAAATCGGTTATAACTTAATATCCACCGTATTGTTTGTGACCAATGAGTATCCAAGCTGAATTAGGTGTTTTGTGTAGAGTTTAAGGTATAGTCGTAGATAGCACGTTAGTTATTCATATTACAGTGATTTTAGGGTCATTTTTGTCAAATGAGGTCAAAAATTGGTAAAAATCGGTTACAAATTATTATGCACAGTACTAATTGTTACGAATGGGTATCCAGGTTGAATTAGTTGAATGTAATATAAGGTTTAAGGTAGTCAATAATAACACGTTAATTATTTCAATTGAGGTCATTTTAAGGTCACTTTTGGGTCAAACGACGTCAACGATGTGCAAAAAATGGGTTATAAATTAATACCCACAGTATTAATTGTTAAGAATGAGTATCCAAGCTGAATTAGTTGTAGATTAGTCATAGATAACACGTTAATTATTCAAATTAAGGCCATTTTAGGGTAACTTTTTGGGGTAAATGAGGTTTAAAATGTGTACAAATCGGCTATAAATTAATATCCACAATACTAATTATTACATATGTTATACGAGCTGAATTATTTGTATATAGTGTAGGGTTTAAGGTAGGCAAAGTAACCATTATGTTGTCTGTCGAGGACTATTCAAATAGACTGAAAAGGTCACTGTACGCATGTGCACTCGGCAAGTAGTGCTGGGGTGGACGTTTTGGGGTCGAGGGAAGCTCTCGTGGGGACCATCCGACTGGGCTAGCGTGTCGTCCGTTTTCACCATTCTGCGCATGCGCAGACAGGGAATTGTGTGAAAATGGCATGGGAAGGGGTGTTTTTGGGGTCGAAGTGGACCCATAATGGTCCAAATGGGTCGTGGGAGGTATCAATGTGAAGCTCTCGTGGGCGAGCGTCCAGCTGGATAGGTGTGGCGTCGGAATAGCATCTGTCTGCGCATGCGCAGTATACAAAGAGTATGGAAATAGACGTTTTGGGGGCGATATGGGGCCCTAACGGTCCGATGGGATCTAGTGAGGTATCAGTGTGAAGCATACGTGAGGGAGCATCCGACGGGATGGGTGTGATGTGAAACTGATGTAATTCTGCGCATGCGCATTAGACAAAGTGTATGGAAATATACGTTTTGGGGCCGAGGTGGGCCCCTAATGGTCCGATGGGGCCGTGGGCGGTATCAATGTGAAGCATACGTGAGGGACCATCCGACGGAATGGGTGTGACGTGGAACTGACGTCATTCTGCGCATGCGCAGTAGACAAAGGGTATGGAAATAGATGTTTTGATATCTAGGTGGGTCAATATTGGTCCGATTGGGCCGTGGAAAGTGACAATGTGTAACACCCGTGAAGGAGCATCCGACGGGATGGGTTTGATGTGGAACTGACGTCATTCGGCGCATGCGCAGTAGACAAAGTGTATGGGAATGGACGTTTTAGGATCGAGGTGGGCCCATAATGGGCCAATTGGGTCGAGTGAGGTATCAGTACCAGACTAGGTATCCGTGTGATGCATTCGTGGGGGAGCATCCGACTGGATGGGAATGACGTTGAACTGTCGTCATTCTGCCCATGCGCAGTAAAAAAGGTTATGGGAAGGGAGGTTTTGAGGTTTTGGGGGTCGTGGGAAGTATCAGTGTGAAGCCCTCCTGGGGAACCCACAGGCCCCAGTGTCTGGACAGTAGAATTTAAATTCAGTATAATTTAAATAATTTAATTTTTTTAAGTCATCCAATAATACAGAGAGGAAAAGGTATTGCACGCGCCATATTGGATTTGCCCGCCAAATACGAAAAACAAAGTAAAGTTTTCACATTAAAAACTGTTTAACTGACCGTGTTACTGGTGTCCACTCAATTTTGAAACCTTTGTTATGCCATCTAACCCTACGGGAAATCTCAGATCGCCGTTTTATTGGTATAAATCCATCTCTGAAAACAGTAAACTTACGGCTTCTGTCAGCCGCTCTCTGCCTCGTCTGGGACGTAAATTGCTGTCTTCGTCATCGCTTTCGGGACGCTAAACCCGCACTAAATTATTCGAGCCATCTCATTGGTCAATTATCGAGACTAGTTTTTGCGGGAAATACGAAATTGTTTTCAAAATGTCAAAATTGTCGAAAGACGCAGAGATATTGATATGGTAGGTTTAATAACACGTCGGCTGCATTTGGACCTTTCAATTTGTAAAATTCAAAGCATCTTGTCATTATGTTTGTTATAAAACCAAGACGATCCAGTCAAAAATGTATATATATATAATGTAATTTCACAGCATAGGCAGATTTATGAATTACAAGGGTTGTTAATGCCATTTAGAAAGTGGGTAAAATGGTCCCGTGAGAATTCGAACCCGTGCCCTCAGAGTTTGGCACCAAATCGCCAGCAGTAAAGCCCACTAGAAAAGAAAGTGGTCGTTCCCCGCGTGCATCTCATAAAAATACCCGCGTATGCAAAACTGTAATACCAAAAAAACATTTTTCCAAAATATGGTGTACCGGTGTGGGCATATCCGAGCTATAAAATCATATATTTTCGAATTTAAATGATAAACAATCCATCGGTGATGAGAAACAGCTTATGTGTACACATTTATACGGTATATATCTCAGATGTCAGCATTTTTGTTTAGAAAAAAGTAAAAAAATAATGTGCCCATGATATTAAAACAATCTTTTATTTTAGTGGGCCTAAATGCAAGCGCCTGAAACCAGTCGCCCACCTCAGCTTCAACAAAAGAGGGAGTTCGGAGTCAATAATAGTCTACCACTGCAAATTACATTTGTATGCTTGCAGCTAATGAGAAATTCCACGAGATGATTTACAATTTTTGCTGCGAGAGGATAACATTTTTGCAAGAGTGTGTGGTCATGGCGAACATGTATGTGACCTCGATACAGAGAACATGGAGGGCCTCCGCCCCCCCCCCCCCAATTCCCAATCGACCCAGCCCAACCGAGACGCACCCACTCAAACAAGAAAAATGAAAGAACAAAAGTCACACAGATTGGATTGGTGTCTAAATACATATGGACTGATGAGGGACACAGGTTCATCCCTATATGTAGAGCCCCACCACCACGGGTCGGTCACACCACCACCACCTGGCATTGACCCCGGTGGTGGTGGTGGCCTGCCGAGAGAGGCAGGGTGGCTTAGTGGGTGTATGTACATTTAGGAATGGGTTTGAATATATAAAACAGCGGAAGATCAAGATGTTCATGTGTTCATAAAGGTTATTATTTCCGCCCAGTACATCATACCCACGCTGGGAGAGCCGCGTTAGGTATGTTTAAAAGTATGCTCTTGTCCAATCAGAAGTCGCCATTTCAGAAAGTTCCATCTCCTTTATCTATATTTGGCTCAGAAATTGAATCTATTACCAAATTCAAATTCCTTGGTATTCATTTTAACGACAAACTAAACTGGCAAACGCATATAGATGAATTGGCCTCTAAACTCTCGAGGAATAGTGGTGTTATTAATAATGTACGACACTTCCTAAACAGGAAAACCTTGATCATACTATATTATTCCTTGTTTTATTCCTATATATCTTATTGCAAGATTGTATGGGAGAACACGCTCCCAACACACCTCAGGCCTCTAGTCGTGCTCCAAAAAAGACTTATTCGCTTAATAACTTCTAGTAACAAATACGCTCATACCTGTTCATTACTTGAGCAATTAAACATCCTACCGTTTGTATATACATCGGTGAATAAACAATCAATCAATGACCATGTTCGCTCTGATCCGTTTGTTCTAATCCTCGTCGAGTAGTCCAGGATATTGTTCAGGCAGCATGTCCCCAAACAGTTGTTTGTGCATTCTGATCGCATTTTCCATGGCCTCGGTGGTGGTAGCCCCATATCCTCTTCCAAGTGACGCTTGGTCTTCTGATGGACATGTGCGTGGGGTCGTCTTTCATTTCAAGCGGTAGTAGGGTATACTGTTCATAGATCGCCATGGCTGCTTTCCTGGTGCCTGGACGCATTTGGATGTACGCCTGTTGCAAGTTATCCTGTCCCACGTCCTCGATCGCTGCAGCGTGAGTATTGATAGCTGCTCTCGAAATACGATCCAAAAAGGTAGGTTCTTCCTCACGTAAGCTGACTATCTGAGATCAAGCTCTCTGTATCAGTAAATAGACTCTCAGCAGTCTCTGTATCTCCCGCCTCAGTGGGCTCCTCGGAGTCTGGATGGAATGTCTTCTGGTGTCGCATCATATCGTAATGTCTGCTGAACGAGCGTTCGCACTCAGAGCATGTATAACCCATGTTGTTGATTAAACGTCGACTGTACGTGTTTTGGGAATACACTTGCTTTTATAGACAGTAACGCCCGTTATGTGTCACCCCCTCCTTTGGCTGGAAGGTTACCAGTGACCCTCCTCAACTGACATCATATTTATCAATGACCCCCCCGAATCCAGAATGCGGACGTGATGTTATAAGACTATTAAATATTCATGACCTGGGAGCTCTGAACACCAAATACAATTGAATACAACATAAACGACTGGGGAGCATTGATATGATATTAATTTATTAAGATTGACACGCTACGCTCGTATGTTACTATCAGCATGCGATATATATCGCCAACTTTGAGAAACTTTGATTGGAGGCGCTTGATGAGATAGTCCCGTTCCAGAAGTTCTGATGATGATTAAAATTGTCACATTTAACACACGATCTAACATATGCTACTAGACGAGATAAGTATATGCCATATGCAGGTCCCTCTGGCATATTACTGTCCAGATAGAGATAGTTTAAGATGTCGAAATTGTAATCATCTTACAATAGATAGAAGGTCCGTTTGATTTTCATTCGAAAGTAATATAAATATACTCACTGTTGACAAATCATGTGTGATTTGTAAACATCAATTCAGTTTCTTTCCAATTTTCTCAAACTTTTTGTATGTAATAATGTTCTTTGATAGAACGTGATATTCCTTGTCGCTATATATCTAAAATATTGCTGAACGCGACATTAAATCTAATTCTCTCTTCTCCAGACGAACGAAGCTATTCGATGCTAATGACAGCAATGGATAACTTTATTTATCTAATGCAAATCACATGGGACATCTTTATTCCTCCGCTGCAATTACCATTGAATAATTTTATTCATCAACTGGGATCAACATGTGATAACTGTATTCATCTACTACGATTAACATGGGATAACGTCATATTCTTTTACAATTATTAACACGGGATAACTTTATTCACCTACTGCGAATAACATGGTTATCTTGATTCATCCACTGGTATGAATTCATCCATAATCAGAGATTAACAAGGGATAACTTCATCCATATAGAGATTAACAACGGATAACTTCATCCATATAGAGATTAACAACGGATAACTTCATCCACATACAGAGATTAACAAGGGATAACTTCATCCACATAGAGATTAACAATGGATAACCTCATCCACATAGAGATTAACAAGGGATAACTTCATCCATATAGAGATTAACAATGGATAACCTAATCCATATAGAGATTAACAATGGATAACCTCATCCATATAGAGTTTAACAATGGATAACCTCATCCATATAGAGATTAACAAGGGATAACCTCATCCATAATCAGAGATTAACAATGGATAACTTCATCCATATAGAGATTAACAAGGGATAACTTCATCCACATACAGAGATTAAGATGGGAGAACTTTATTCACATTCAGAGATTAACACGGGATACATGCCGCTCTTTACGTTACCGTCATTTTACATAATTTTGTAAAGTTTATTCATACGAAATGAACGTGGACGTAAGCTACACTCGTGACATGAACATGCACCGATCAATAATGCGAATTTTGAACTTAACAGGTGACTATATTCCACAAATGATCGGCCTTGTATGGTGATGTAACGGGACATGCCATCCAGTGCTTATACTCCCGTGTAGCTGTGAACATTTGACTTTAGCTGAGTTGATATAGTAATGGATTTGTGACTGGCTTGAGTGTTTGTATCCCGGTTGATCCCCCACCCCCTCTAGTCTTTGAGCCACAACGAGTGCTTTCGATGCGAATGCTCAGCATCTCGGTTGTGCATGAGCAATGACGTGAACAACGGAGAAAAATAACAATCCCATAATGCAAACTATGACGGCTCGAACATGTAATGTTGATACCCCCTAAAACCTGGCTCGCTCTCGCCCGCCTGGTACTGCCTGTCCTGTAATGTAACTTATAGGAGAACCGAAAGTATCAGTTGAAAGAACAGATGGACTTATTTGGGCAAGCAATCTCAAAGTTTTCGAACCTATTCGGACATTGGTGTGATCACAGAATAAAGCTTTTGGTGCGGTTTATCAAGTTGGCACGCGATATTGATTTACTGCTTTACAAATAGTGGTAGAGCTCCATAAAACTATTGAGGTCGTCTTGGTTCTTGAGAGCTAGGAATGAGCTGTGTCGGTATTGGGAGAGTCAACATCAAAACAGGATTTGTTAATAACCTGTCCTCACAAAGAACCTTCTTTGAGGGGCAAATTTTGCTTGGACTTTCAAATTAACCTGTGTGAGACACTGGAATACTCTATCGAGAGTTAATAAATGCTCCTTCATTATCATTGAGAACATAAAAATATCGTCAACAAATGGAATTCCAATGATAAGCTTTGTCAGCGGAGGAACGCCTGGGAATGGTCTCTGGTACTTGTTGAACATACAAACACGATATCCTTTCGGCATGAATATCGATCCAGGTAAACAGTCTAAACGGGATTGTGATTCCCTATAGCAAGGTCATATGTTTAAGCCGCTCGTATGCTAAAGGAGAAATCTCAGAATCTCCAATCTAAACTGAAGCAGTCACTCAATCTGAAGCCAATCATAGCGATTTACTCGTCCGAAGTAAACTATATCCTCTAACACAGGTTGGTGACTGAAATTTACGAATTATTGCCATGGCATAAGCTATACTCTAGCAGCCTTTTAAAACCATCAGAAACTTGTCTCCAAGAACATTTTTTAGGAAAGAAGTTGGGTTTAATACATTCCTGTGCCAGTGCCTACATACTCACATAAAATACATATCTTACACATTGGACATCTGCATGATGGCTGGGCACCTGTTGCATAAGGATGCATCATAGATTGGACAAGGCATATGGTGTGAGTAAACAATATTCTGACAATCTGTATTGGGGTGACACGTTGTTAGTGGGCCTGCAAGAAGTGTTCATTACGGATTGGACATCTAAGAACAGCACTAATCCACTGTTGCAAACAGTGAACGGACCAGTGTTCTGCTCGTGGTTTATAGCATTAAAGGTACGATGGATTCGATTATGGAAAATGTCCAACATCACTAAGCAATCGAAACAAGGCAAGACTCAACATATTATGTTATTATCCATGTAACCAATGCACTTCGGGTAATTCGATCCAGTCATATCTATCAATAAATTAGTTATACGGAAGAAATGTGAGTTTCATTTATATTCCGCCAGCCTCAAATGTACAGGGACATGGCATACAATAGGGGAGGGTTGGTTATGTGAGAGGTTTCTACTTTATAATACATTGGTGACCAATTGGTTATTTTGGCTGTATGCAGTTGTAATCCACAGCAAGGTAGCTATATAATCTGCTCGCAGCTGAGTTGAAACCGCTGAATGTTGTTTCCAAAGATCTGAACTTGTTGCCTGTCATCCAGACTATTCAATAACTCGCCGCATTAGCAATTTAAGGTGATATACCGGGACGCGCCTTGCCTTGAAGAAAGAGATTCTTTTTTGTTTCATATAAATAATACACTTGTATAATAGATAATATAAAGATCTTATCCACTCTCTCATTCGCACATTCACTGAAGTCATTATATCACCCCTGGATATTCCAAGTCATCAGTTAAATATTCCTATGGTCAATGTGCTGATTTAGCCAGATTTCAATACATTAGGAAATACGGCCCAGATGCGAGCCCCTGATATGTAAGTCGGCGATTTCCGATTGCTTTGCTTTGTGAGGCTTATCAAACGTCCCGAAGCCCACATTCATCTGGATGGGATCGAAGTAGTACATCTCGTCGGTGTCATGGGGAAATTCAGGGACAAATCTCGTGGTTTTGAGGTATGCGACCCATCAATGACTGTAACGCGATACAATACATGCTGGAGAGGATCTGCTCACAGAGCCGCCAAATATCATTGTGAAAGGATGCTTTACTACCCTCGGCTGAGTCATAAGTGCAGGTTGCATGTTTTTTAAGTGTGCCTACTGTACACATTCATAGTTTCATTACAGAGAACAGATCAAGTATTTTCTAATACATTGACGAGGATGCTGGGGAATAAGGGAATATTCTGGAAGATTGTCGTGTACCCTGAATGGTACGTCGTACATAGAAGTAGATATCCCTCGATTAAACCTTTTTCAACTTCAGTTCTATGAGCCCTCTAATCCCCCTAAATTCCAGCACTGACAAATAGCATGAGTGCATTAATCAATGAGAAGATCTTTTTGACCAATAACGCATTGATATCACCCGCATTGTTAGGGACGAGATTGTTTTATTTTTGCGTAGAGCATGGTAATGTTTCCTTCATGCAGACTGTCATTAAGGACAAAACATTACTTTTCTTTCATCAGGATTTATTAGCAAAGAAAGAAAAAACAACATCGTGTGTAAGCATGTCCAATACCGTGCCATAAAAATCATTGAGAAAAAGTATTCGATAGGCGGAAATGCCCTGTTTTATTTGAATCACAGAAGTCCGTAATTTGTACCACAGTTAATCATAGTTATCCGTAACTTATATCACATTTAATCATAGCTGTCCGTCATTTATAGCACAGTTAATCATAGCTGCTCGTAGCTTTACCACAGTTAATCATAGCTTGATTCAGAATTCTTGAATTGTTGGAAATGGAGAACTTAAATAAATATAGAAGTAAAAGTATCACCCGAACACATGGTACCATTATACGTAGATACTTCCGTCCGTAGCGAAGCGGTCACAGGTGTTATCTGGGTATATCAGGGTGTGTCGGAACGGCGAAAGAAGTCAGTACGATAAGGGTATGTAAAATGTCATATTCCCCTTATAATTAGCTCGGTGAGATGTACATGTTTGTGAGAGTAAGAGGTACGCCCCTTTAATAGTGTAGAGGGATTTACATCGACTTGAGGAGCAGGCTCAGCCGTCGGCTATTCCGCTCCCAGATATGTATTCCTATAATTATTAATAATAAATTCTCTATTTTCACCAATTCAACCGTTTGAATCAAGCTCCTGTGGAATGAAATGAACCGAGATTATTTTTCGAATGGGCCTCTTCTTATATGGGCCTCGCATAGTCACGTTGGCCAGAACAGCAGTATATGTTCATTCATATAGAGATTAACAAGGGATAAATTCATCCACATACAGAGATTAACAAGGGATAAATTCATCCATATAGAGATTAACAAGGGATAAATTCATCCATATAGAGATTAACAATGGATAACTTCATCCATATAGAGATTAACAATGCATAACTTCAACCACATACAGAGATTAACATGGGATAACTTCATCCATATAGAGATTAACAAGGGATAAATTCATCCACATACTAAGATTAACATGGGACAACTTCATCCATATAGACATTAACAAGGGATAACTTCATCCATATAGAGATTAACAAGGGATAAATTCATCCACATACAGAGATTAACAAGGGATACATCCATCCATATAGAGATTAACAAGGGATAAATTCATCCATATAGAGATTAACAATGGATAACTTCATCCATATAGAGATTAACAATGGATAACTTCATCCACATACAGAGATTAACATGGGATAACTTCATCCATATAGAGATTAACAAGGAATAAATTCATCCACATACAGAGATTAACATGAGATAACTTCATCGATATAGAGATTAACAAGGGATAAATTCATCCATATAGAGATTAACAAGGGATAAATACATCCATATAGAGATTAACAAGGGATAAATGCATCCATATAGAGATTAACAATGGATAACTTCATCCATATAGAGATTAACAATGAATAACTTCATCCACATACAGAGATTAACATGGGATAACTTCATCCATACAGAGATTAACAAGGGATAAATTCATCCACATACAGAGATTAACATGGGAAAACTTCATCCATATAGAGATTAACAAGAGATAACTTCATCCACATACAGAGATTAACATGGGATAGCTTTCTTCACAATCACAGATTGACACCGGAAACATGCGCTCTGTACGTTACCGTCGTTTTACATAATTTTGTAAAGTTTATTTTAAAACATTGTCCATTTGTGAATACCGCATATCTCAAAGGAGAAAACACTACTGTCACATCATTCTTATATCACGCCTACTATTTAATTACTCACGGAAAGGTATTTTAGTATGTTTATGTATGATGATTTTATGTGTCCTAGACAAGATCCTCTCACGCAATTGCCCTCCCATCAGGGTCCGTAATTTCTATCGCCAGTGTGATAATATTACGTGTCACTGATTGTAAGAGATGCACTAATTATGGCACACATGTTGTATATGCTCACAAATGAGAATACAATGACTGCGCATGACGACAGCGAAGTTCTGTATTAACTCAAGAAATGAACGTGGACGTAAGCTACACTCATGACATGAACATGCCCCGAGCAATAATGCGAATTTTGAACTTAACAGGTGACTATATTCCACAAATGATCGGCCATGTATGGTAATGTAACGGGACTTGCCATCCGTTGTTAATACTCGCGTGTAGCTGTGGACATTTGCCTTTAGCTGAGTTGATAGAGTAATGGATTTGTGACTGGATTGCAGTGTTTGTATCCCGGTTGACCCTCCCCCCCCCCGTCTTTGAGCCACAACGAGTGCTTTCGTTGCGAATGCTCAGCATCTCGGTTGTGCATGAGCAATTCCAAAACTGAGAAAATTAGCAATCCCATAATGCAAAATATGACGGCTCGAACAACTTTCGATGCTCTCTAACACCTGGCTCGCTTTCGCCCGTCTGATACTACCTGTCCTGTAATGTAACTTTAAGGAGAACCGAAAGTATCAGTTGAAAGAACAGATGGACTTACATGGGCAAACAGTCTCAAAGTTATCAAAACTATTCGGACATTGTTGTGATCACAGAATAGAGCTTTTGGTGCGGTTTATCAAGTTGGCACGTGATATTGATTTACTGCTTCACAAAGAGTGGATGAGCTCCATAAAACTCCTGAGGTCGTGTTGGTTCTTCGGAACTAGGAATGAGCTGTGTCGGTATTGGGAGAGTCAACATCAATAACTGATTTGTTGATAACCTGTCCTCACAAAAAACCTTCTTTGAGAGGCAAATTTTGCTTGGACTTTCAAATTAACCAGTGTGAGACACTGGAATAGTCTATCGAGGTTTAATAAATGCTCCTTCAATATCATTGAGAACATCAAAATATCGTCAACAAATGGATTTCAATGATAAGCTTTGTCAGCGGAGGGAAACCTGGGAATGGTCTCTGGCACTTGTTGAACATACATACATACCTTACACATTGGACATCTGTATGAAGGCTGGATACCTGTTGCATAAAATGCATCATAAATTGGACATGGCATATGGTGTGGACAATCTCTATGGGGTGACACGTTCTCAGCGGGCCTGCAAGAGTTGTTCATTACGGATTGGTCATCTAAACTGAAGACAGCACTAACCGACTGTTGCAAAAAGCGAACGGACCAGGGTTCTGCTTTTGGTTTATAGCGTTAACGGTAAGATGGATTCGATTATGGAAAATGTCAAACATCACGAAGCAATCAAAACAACGCAAGACTCAACACATTATGTTATCACCAATGTAACCAATGCACTTGGGCAAATTCGATCTAGTCATATCTATCAATCAATTAGTGGTACGGAAGAAATGTGAGTTTCATTTATATTCCGCTAGGCTCAAAGGACATCTGGTGTACAGGGACATTGCCACGCTAATTTAGAGCATACAATAGGGAAGGGTCGATTATGTGAGAGGCTTCCACCTTACAATACATTGGTGACCAATCCGGATTTTGCGCTATTCCTAATGCCAGTTTCGACCGCAAGGTGGCGCTAGCGCTCACTGCACTGCCGGCTGTTCCGGTTTAGCTGTCTGCTGATGTAAACATGTGCAGGAGGGAAGGCGGTTATTGTATTTCTCCTCGTTTCGCCCGATTTTCTCACTGATGGAGACGTCCTTGGTAGGTTAGGTAAGGTAAGTATAGTCATCAAGTCTTATTTTTACTCGTTTGTACAAGCATAATAAGAGCCGCTTTGTCAACAAATTGGGCAATCAAAGGTCATTGTTGTTGTTGTTATAAAACATTTGTTTAGTTATACTAGAGTCTTGCGTGTCATCGGCTCAGGGATAAAGGATTACTGTACCACAACATTGATGACCTTTGATTGCCCAATTTGTTGGCAAAGCGGCTCTTATTATGCTTGTACAAACGAGTAAAAATAAGACTTGATGACTATACTTACCTAACCTAACTAGGACGTCTCCATCAGTGAGAAAATCTGACGAAACGAGGCGAAATACAATACCCGCCTTCCGTCCAGCACATGTTTACATTAGCAGACAGCTAAACCGGAACAGACCGCGGTGCAATGAGCGCTAGCGCCACCTTGCGGCCGAAACCGGCATTAGGAATAGCGCAAAACCCGGATTGGTTCTCTTTGGCTGTATGCAGTTGTAATCCCCAGCAAGGTAGCTATATAATCTGCTCGCAGCTGAGTTGAAACTGCTGAATACTGTTTCCAAACGTCTGAACTTGTTGCCTGTCATCCAGATTATTCAATAACTCGTCGCATTAGCAATTTAAGGTGATATACCGGGAGGCGCCTTGCCTAGAAGAAAGAGATTCTTTTTTGTTCCATATAAATAATACGCTTGTATAATAGATAATATAAAGATCTGATCTACTCTGTCATTCGCACATTCACTGAAGTCATTATATCACCCCTGGATATTCCAAGTCATCTTTTAAATATTGCTATGGTCAATGTGCTGATTTAGCCAGATTTCAATACATTAGGAAATACGGCCCAGATGCGAGCCTCTGATATGTAAGTCAGCGTTGTGTTGTGAGGCTTATCAAACGTCTAGAAGACCACATTCATCTGGATGGGATCGAAGTAGTACATCTCGTCGGTGTCATGGGGAAAGTCAGGGACAAATCTCGTTGCTTTGAGGTATGCAACCCATCAATGACTGCAACGCCAGACAATACATGCTGGAGAGGATCTGCTCAGAGAGCAGCCAAATATCATTGTGAAAGGATGCTTTATACTATCCTCGACTGAGTCATAAGTGCAGGTTGCATGTATTTTAAGTGTGCCTACTGAACACATTCATAGTTTCATTACAGAGAACAGATCAAAGTTCAGAGCAAGCATTTCCTAATATATTGGCGAGGATGCTGGGGGATAAAGGAATATCCTGAAAGATTGTCGTGTACCCTGAATGGTACGTCTTACATAGAAGCAGATATCCCTCGATTAAACCTTTTCCAAATATGTGGCCTTCAGTTCTACGAGCACTCTAATTCCCCTAAATTCCAGCACTGACAAATAGCATGAGTGCATTAATCAATGAGAAGATCTTTTTGGCCAATAACGCATTAATATCACCCGGATTGTTAGGGACGCGATTGTGTTATTACAGCGTAGAGCATGGTAATGTTTCCTTCATGCAGACTGTCATTAGGGACAAAAGATTACTTTGCTTCCATCAGGATTTATTAGCAAAGAAAGAAAAAACAACATCGTGTGTAAGCATGTACAATACCGTACCATAAAAATCATCATTGAGAAAAAGTTGATAGGAGTATTTCGATAGACGGAAATGCGCTGTTTTATTTGAATCACAGAAGTCCGTAATTTATACCACAGTTAATCATAGTTATCCTTAACTTATATCACATTTAATCATAGCTGTCCGTAATTCATAGCTTGATTCAGAATTCTTGAATTGGTGGAAATGGAGAACTTAAATAAATATAGAAGTAACGTATCACCCGAACACATGGTACCATTATACGTAGATACTTCCGTCCGTAGCCATGCAGTAACAGGTGTTGTCTGGGTATAACAGGGTGTCCGAAAGGTCACAGCCGATTGGCTCCGTGGGACCCGCGATCACATTCATTTCACGAAGACACACCTCCATCCTTTGGTGGATCTCGGAGTTCCCCATCACAAAATAGAAACACTGGTACTGTTGTTTATGTGGACTATCGCCGATTTTATTTCTTCCAAATATTTCAGGCAGTTCGTATAATCGATTTTAAATCAAACAACTATGCATCAGGAGTGTGAGAATTAAAATAGCTAATTTCCACAACTTCGGTCGGGTCTCGCGCAATATCCAGCAGCCTTACTCCTGTACTATGACCCTGTAGCGTGTCCGATTTCCAGGTCAAATATTTGAAAACAGATAATTTCTTTGGCTTGTTTACTCATGTGACGCAATACTTGGTGAAGATGGAATAGTGTCAAATACACAGCGAAAGAAGTCAGTACGGTAAGGGTATATGAAATGTAATATTCCCTTATAATTAGCTCGGAGAGATGTACATGTTTGTGAGAGTAAGAGTTACGTCCCTTTAATAGTGTAGAAGGATTTACATCGACTTGAGGAGCCGTCGGCTATTCCGCTCCCAAATATGTATTCCTATGATTATTAATAATAAAATCTCTATTTTCACCAATCCAACCGTTTGAATCAAGCTCCTGTGGAATGAAATGAAAGGAGATTATTTTTCAAATGGGCCTCTTCTTCTTATTGTCACGTTGGCCAGAACAGCAGGATATGTTTCGACACAGCACGCGTATTCAATCTCTTCGCGCCACAAGTTGTTGTCGGTAATCACCCAGTTGAGCGTATCGACTGGGGCAAAGTCGCTCAGATCTAAGAACTCGCTGGCATTTACTACATCAAGCAAACTTCCATCGTAGGCCCAGGAACCAAGCTTGAAATGACAGGACATTTCGTACCTTTCCGTCTGTGAGCAACGGGTTTTGACTTTTACCCCAAAGTTGAATGTCACGTCACCGGAACTGTACAATATCATCTTATAGTCAGTCATCGAGAGCCAAACTGGTCGATCAATTCTGAAGAGAGAAAAAAGATCTAAGTTTTATAGAGTGTATCCCAGTGTACCATATGGGATATCGTCCAGTATTTAAAAAAATGATTAGTCAATTTGAATGTTGAAATTTGAGCGATTTATGCAAGAGGTGGAAAAAATTGACAACGTCTGGCGACTAAAAGGCAACATAATTCTACAGTAAAGCTTGCGTCGACACCTAACATTCAGACCCGAGAATTCGGTGGATTCTCGGATGTAGCCGTAGTATCTCAGCCGCGCTTTTATTGCAGCTGTTCATGTGGAGACAATGAAGTATCCACGGCCCCTAACACCGGCTTAAGCGGAATTAAATACGCTAGCTCGGGAGCTGTGATGACAGATTCGCTCAAACAACTCATCTGATGTTAATGATTGAGCATCGTGGACGTCTGATGGAGTGAACGCCTCAACATGGGGTAAAACTGGTAAATGCAAGAATACCCAGAAAAACTAACCTGTAATGCCCGACGTCGTACGGCTTAAATTTCCCACCAAAACAAAAACAGATGGATGGTTTGCACAGTGGACAAACCATCCAATCAGATTGTCCCTCATTGTGAGTATATCCAACCCATCACAGTTTCTCTAACGACCACCGAAATATTTTATCTCCGACGATGTGTGTGGAGATAGCGGGAGAGACCTTAGAGCGCTAGATTTCATCCGGTCAACTCTCTCCTGTATACCTGCCCTGTAGTGTTGTATATTGGGACCAAAAGCTGCGTTTCGTTATTTGTTAAGTCATCAACAGAAGTGGTGTCCCCCTTGATCCAGGTGCCTCCTTTCGCCTACAAGTTATAGGGTCCAGGGTGCGTCATCATGTACAATGACGTTACTTCCGGTGATAACGTCACTTACAAGCTATAGGGTATCGACGGTATCCCAGGGAAGTGCACATGCGTGCGAGGACATCTTTTCCAGAGATAACGGCACTTCCGACAATGACATCACTTCCTTCAATGATGAAAGCTACGCTGCGGCGATCGAGGACACTGGACAGGATAATTACCTTACATCTAAATGCAACACTATACCAGGAAAACAGCCATGGCATCTATGAACAGGATGGCCTGCTGCTGCTTGAGATGAACAGCGATCCCACGCATAGGTCCACCTTGAAGACCAAGCGTTACTTGGAAGAGAAGATGGGGTTACTTCCCACAGAGGCTCTGAAAAATGCAGTCAAAATGCGAAAACAGCTGTTTCGGGATATTTTTCGAATACCTTATCCTGAATGCTTAGAGATGAACCATAGCAATTGGGCGGTTACTTCTCTGTACACCCCTCAACTGCGCATGCACAAAATGACCTGATCGGACAATCATCACCCCAGTCTGAAGAAGAGACCATCCATCACGTGATGAACCTCGACGACGGTCGCTTCAAGACGAGGCCTTGCACGACTCGATAGGACCTATATTATCCCATTTAGGCTTATTTGATGGGGGGTTGCCCCATGTTGGGGTGTAAAATCCCTGTTTCCGCATTAAATTTTATCGCTCAAGGAGAAATCCTAGTTTTGCATGCAACCACCACTCACGTGACCGGCTTCGACGCGCACTCCACGCTGACACACTCCCGACCCATGCGGACACATATTGACCCACCTAGACCCAGTTGATTGGGATTTTTCTTCAGTTTCAGGTGTAAAGTCCGTGTTTCCGCTTTTCATTTTATGAAATATCCTAGTTTTCGCATCCACCCGGCTTATCATGTGAACGCTTCTATATTCTTCATGTTGTCCAAGTCCAAGGCCAATGATCAAAGGTCAACCCTCATTTATGCCACATTTCCTTCCCCTCTGACCCACAGAAATGAGACCAGATTTCACGGCTATTTACTACTGAGCGTCTGAGTTTTGTAATTAAGTAACTTACGCATTGAAAAATTCGATATCTGGGGTCCAAATATCTGTCTGTGGTACACGTAAGATAGTGATACCAGCGTATTCGGATGGGTTCCATCTCAAACGTGGGTCAATGAATCTCTGAAAAAAAAAAGTTTGAAAAGTTTTATCATTTCTGGGACATTTCTCTATCTAACTGAAAATCAGAAAAAGAGCATTACAATACCGGTAGTGTGGAATATTATAAGATAAACGTGTATAGGCCTACATATGAGTACGTATGAAAGACCTAAGAAGAAAAAAAAAGATGACAAAAAATTAAATGGAGGATTCCCTGAATAATATGTATAATTTGTAATATTTATTTCACATATATTACTAAGAAGGGAATTAAATTGATCTAGTGTTATATAAGGGCGGTGGCAGTGTAATTGAACTGTATTAGTTGGCTCCCCACCAGCAATCCTCATCTGATTATCAACGATGTACGTCATATCATGGGATAGAAGATGGATAAAACGTTATCGGTTCAGAATGTTTGGGGTTAGACGCGACGTACCCAAAATCTGTGTGTCGCATGTTTGTGTCAAAACTGAGCGAAAATCTTTGGGTCCGTCACGTCTATTCCCCAAGATATCTGGTCAATTTGAAAAGAATCTCCCCAAGTAGCAAAATAACATCATCTGGGACATTGTGTCAACCAGAGGTCAGAGGTAAACCAGAGGTCAGAGGTCAGAGGTAAACCAGAGGTCAGAGGTCAACCACCGGCCTCTAATCTGAAAGTAACATCCTCACCCCTGTACTTACCAAAGTCCATCTTCTTTTTATCAAGCGAATTTCTACGTTCCCCGGTTCGAAGTGGGAACGTAGAAATTGCCTTGATAAAATGAAGATGCCAAAACCGGACAAGCCTTTCTGGTCGCGATTAACAGACTGTTTTACATGTATCCAGTTTATGATTTATTTAAGTTTCACAACCTGTATGTATATCAGTCTTATGATTGTATGTAAATTGGACCCCTATTGTGGACCCCTATTGTGGACCCCTATTGTGATGAAGGTGATACTTACCATGGAGAGCCAGAGAATGGATTCCATCGTTCGTGTCGTCATGTCAAGATCAACAACAGACAGTAAACTGATACCCAATGTCAGCTTTTTGTTACTGGCATCCACCTCTCCCGGAGCAACTTGTTTGTCGTAAG
>JAVTVY010055700.1:0-29965 GCA_036873755.1 Hanleya hanleyi | reverse complement strand
CATCATATGAGTGAAATAACCTTGAGTGTGACATTAAACCAAATCCCCCCTAATACTTGTAGGGTGATACACGATTTATCTTACCCTGGAAAATCTGCTTTTTCTATTAACGTTACAATTCAACAGGACCTGATATGTTGAATACGTAAACGTTAGATATCGCGATTGCACTTGTTCAAAAACATGGCCACTAAATCTTGATGGCAAAAATCTATTTAGATGATGCCTTCCGCATTTATGTATCGGTGCCTCTCGATGAGATGCTCTACATCCTGTAAGATATTAAAGAGCTCAAGTCATTCTCTGCAAACGGTTATGGCTACAAAATTCAGCATATCAGAGGTCATCCACATACTGGACGACTTTATGTTCGTCGGTGCAAATGGCGCTAGCCACTGTTCTACAGCGCTCAGCACTTTTACTTGTGTTTGTATTTTGGCATTCCAATCAAACATGCTAAGACCTACTACCCATCAACTACTATGGTTATGCATGTGATTTATCTGGACTGCAGAACTATGAAAGCATCATTTCCAGAAGACAAAATTCATAAACTGAAAAGCAGTTGAATTCTAGTGCTACAAAAAGGTAACACTTGTGGAACTGCAAACTCTCATTGGCTCCCACAATTTTTCCTGTAAAGTCGTCGTGCCCAGCAGGGCATTTCGCCGCTGTCTGATAAAATTTAACAAAAGTTGTATCCCAGGCTCATCATCACATTCACTCGAATAAAGCTAGAGCCAATGTTAATACCTGCCTTGTATTCCTGGAGTCTTTCAACGATAAATCAATTTTCTTACTCCAAATTTGGTATCAATTGCGACGCTGCTGGTACCTTGGGTTTGGCGGCTGTTTTCGGATCCTCGTGGGTTGACCAATTACAACATATATAAGGGAAGTGGGAAGAGGTGCCGACATACTGACAGAGCCACATGACTTCACAGTATAGTCTTCCGGTTAACGTATTCTAAAGCACATACCAAGAATCTAACGATTCGTGATATGTGTTGTATCTCAGGTACGCTTTTATTGTACCTGTTCATGTGGCAACTTGGATGTTATGACCACACGGCCCCTAGCACCGGCATAAGCGGTATTAGATACAAATCTAGAGAGCTATGATGGAAATGCTCTGACAACTCGTATATTGGTAATTGATGAGCTGTTTCGCTGTGACAACTCGTACACTGGGGATTGGTGAGCTGTATCGTCGCCAGATGAAAATGACGACATTTAACACAAAAAGACTAGTCTGTAAGGCTCGATGTCGACCCAGCATCAACTTCCCACAAATGCCAACATATATCAAAGACCAAAAGGTCTGTACAGGGGGCGGGCCTCGGGGACGAAACGTCAACCAGCAGGATCTCGCCATATACAGGTAAAAATTACAACACATATAAGGGAAGTGGGAAGAGGTGCCGACATACTGACAGAGCCACATGACTTCACAGTATAGTCTTCCGGTTAACGTATTCTAAAGCACATACCAAGAATCTATCGATTCGTGATATGTGTTGTATCTCAGGTACGCTTTTATTGTACCTGTTCATGTGGCAACTTAGATGTTATGACCACACTGCCCCTAGCACCGGCATAAGCGGTATTAGATACAAATCTAGAGAGCTATGATGGAAATGCTCTGACAACTCGTATATTGGTAATTGATGAGCTGTTTCGCTGTGACAACTCGTACACTGGGGATTGGTGAGCTGTATCGTCGTCAGATGAAAATGACGACATTTAACACAAAAAGACTAGTCTGTAAGGCCTGATGTCGACCCAACATCAACTTCCCACAAATGCCAACATATATCAAAGACCAAAAGGTCTGTACAGGGGGCGGGGCTCGGGGACGAAACGTCCACCAGTAGAATCTCGCCATATACAGGTAAAAGTTACAACACATATAAGGGAAGTGGGAAGAGGTGCCGACATACTGACAGAGCCACATGACTTCACAGTATAGTCTTCCGGTTAACGTATTCTAAAGCACATACCAAGAATCTAACGATTCGTGATATGTGTTGTATCTCAGCTACGATGAGAACACATTCCCTGTTTGTAACGCCCAGATCGCTCTAAGTAAGGGGTAAATACTCCAGCCCACGCCTGCAGGGAATAAACAAACAAGAAACAGTGTGGTGAACAAACGCTGTATTCAGATCACTCGCATGTTGTAAACAGTCATAACTCACAAATCACATCTTGTTCAAATAGTTATAATTATTTAGGCTCAAACTGAATTGCATAGACAAGCTTCGTTATCAAATTAATCTATCAATATAACTGTTTTGGGCTCATATGAACAAGTACTATTTTATACCGCGAGCATGGATGGAAACATGGTATTCAGCATATGGGAACAAGGTGAGTATATATCCTCATGTCGAACAGATTTACTTTACCCGAGTTATAGGAATATGGCAAGTATTCATCTATTATAAGCTCAAGAGAACATGAGGTATAATTCACCAACATCTGTGTTAATATGGTACTGGTAAATAGATATTTTATACTTGGCATCTGGGAATATGGTGAGTATGCATTATACCATTATGAACACATTGGAACAAAAGGCAAATAATAAATTCGTACTATTATATGCTCATGGTGATGGGAAAAGGTGTATAATTCCCTCAAATCTATGTGTATGTGGTAGACAAATCTGTAATACTAGACATATAAAAATATAGTGAGTATTCATACTAAAATGACTAGGGTCTACAAGAGTACAAAATAGTAATTTCATTATATCATGAACACATGGGAACAAGTTAATACATTCCAACAAATTTCCCTTTAAACACTAATAAAACAGTTTAGGAACTCACTTCCCTGTGCTTTTAGCACTCTTTATAATTTCTGTTAACTTAACTTTCTGAAATACCCATACATGTGGCACCAGAGGCCTTCCATAGTTTTAGAAATACCAAGTGACTGCGTTAGACAAGAACTACTAAATTTCATAGAATTTAATATATAATGTCTATAACCACATGTTTCCTATTTCCATAAAACTATTCTGGACAATTTCAGACCCCAATCAACGCGATCAGGTCGATAAATTAACCTTTACAGCCCTTTACAAACTATGGCATATTTCCCGCCAAATACAGCATGGTTTTTGCATTGACGCACATGTCATTTCTGACCAATCTCAACGTGAACATAAACACTAAAATAATTATATTTCTCATACAACCATTACCGCAACAGTTCACAAACATGTTCTCTGACATCTTATTTAACTGCCTACTAGCTCCGATAACGTAAACGTTGCTTACCTGCAGGGAATAAACAAACAAGAAACAGTGTGGTGAACAAACGCTGTATTCAGATCACTCGCATTTTGTAAACAGTGACCTCCTTTGTCCTCACACTATTTCTTTCCCCTGCAGGCCTAAGATCTACAAAAAGGGGCGTAACTCTAATCGAGCTACTTTCCACAGCGGTCAAAGCGGAGCTACTCTTACGGGACCTACACTCTCCCCCGGGAAAAGTAATGTCGTCCGCGACATCAACAGATATGTTATTTGTTACATTTCAATGTTCCTTGACAATGGCTAAACCGGTCACTGGAGTCCATCTCAGGGTGCCTAATCAGAAGTCCATTCTCGGGTTACACATTCCCGTGTCGTGAATATCAGAGTTCACCGACGCATCTGATTCACGAGCGGGCCCACAGTCACATAAGCTTGATCAGGGCTATGTGGTGTTCTGAGTCCTAGAGGCATTACCTCGTGCAGAATAGACGTAAGCCGAGTTTCCTTGGAAACCATATAATGAAACAACCAGTACACACCGCAGAGAAGCTCACTTGTCAATACTGGAACAGTTCAACACATCGGTTCATTCCTACCCGACAACATGTCCAGGTACATCATAGTTCGGTACCCAGCACCCAGGACTCTGTCCATCACTGGGTAGCATGGAGGCGTCACATACAGCAGTGGTGTTGGTGGGACCATAGGGTTGAATAACCAATTCACATCTCCACGCCTTCGCAACACGGGGTTTCCTGACGAATCATATGTCAAGTTCATGGGTGGGTGTCGCTCTCGTTGTGGTCTTTGAGCATGTGATGGTGGATCTGGAATGTATAGCAGGGGTGCCAGGGGTTCAGCCTCTTCCCTGTCACTTCCAACTCTCTCCGAATCCGAATTGTCAGGAATGTCACTTATATGCTGTTCCTGATGCTCTTGTTGGTTCACTTCTCTGACTTGTTCCTCAACCACTGGCTCATGATGTTCAGTCGCCCTTGTCGGATGTCGGTGAGAACGCAGGGCATACCGCCATTCCATTTCATCCTCATCTGATGAAGTATCGTCCCTCTCCGGCGAGGGTTTCAATCTACGACTCCGTTTTACTGTTTGTTTTTCTGTTGGTTTCGGCGCATCCTCCTCAGATGACAGATAGTCACAAGGAAGCAACATACTTCTGTGGAGCACTCGAACTCGACCATCACCTTTCACAGGCTTCACCGAGTAAACTGGACTCTCAGATCCCATCCTCTACGTAACCACATGTATTCTGTCCTCCCAATATGAACGTCACTTAGCTGGTCCTCCCCTCGGAGTCAAGTTTCTAACTAGGACACGATCCCCTGAGCTGAGAATACACGAATGCACTTTCTTGTCATTCCGTTTCCGATTTCGATTGGAGGATTTCTGCACATTCTCTGCAACAATTCTGTAGGCATCTCACATCTCGTTCTCCCATCTGTCTGCATAACCTTTTGGCGTCAGGTTGTCACCCACCTTCAGGTTAAATGCCAGATCGATCGGCAATCGGGGTGGTCGTCCAAAGAGAAGGTAGAATGGCGAGTATCAGGTGGACTCATGCTTTGTCGAGTTATACGCATGTACAACTTTGTTCAACGACTCCTTCCAGTTGCTCTTCTGCTTCTCAGGAAGTGTTCTCAGCATACTCAGAAGAGTGGAATTGAAGCGTTCTACTTGGCCATTACCTTCCGGGTCATATGGCGTTGTTCGTGATTTGGCCAATCCGGAGAGACGTTCTAGGTGCTGAAACAAGTTGTTCTCAAATTCTCCACCCTGGTCGTGGTGAATCCTCTGGGGAAACCCAAAGCGGAGAACGAAATCAGTTTATCTGCAGCTGATTTTGCAGACTTGTTGTATGTGGGATACGCCTGGGCGAATCTGGTGAAACGATCCATTATAACCAATATATATTCATATCCGCCTTTGCTTTTTTCCAAGTGCACTCGAAAGGTGACGTGGTTACAATACTTTCATCGGTGCCCTTTGTGTGACATTCGGTCGCTTCTGTTTGACACAGGAACTTTCTTTGATGATATAATGTTCTATATGCCTCTACATGTGAGGCCAGTAGAAACGGTCACGAGCAAGAGAGAGAACACGATCACAGCCCAGATGTCCCATCTCCTCATGCAGTTCGTGATACACCAGTTGTCGGAACTTCTGGGGAAGCACAATCTGTTCTTTGGAATGCAGTTTCCTTCGCAAAACTCCATCAGTCCCTAACTCCAACCTATCCCACTGATACAAGAGACTTCAGGCAGTTCCCTGGCCTTCAGAGTTGCATTCAAACAGGGTTTTTGGCCAATTTGCTTATATTTCACCACTGATCCAATTGCCGGATCATTGGCTTGTGCACCTCTCAACTCATCAGTTGTCACCTCCTGCACTGGAAGCCTGGCGTCATCCATACCATTAGTCACAGCAACATCTACAGTCAGTGAGGATATCCATGTGGCTTCACCATGGTCCTGCGCACTCAGAGCAGTAATGCAAGCTCCATTAACATCCCCAGTCAGTTCTTCTGTGCAAGACTCCATGTAGAGATCTATTGGCTGAGGCATACGCGACAACGTGTCAGCATCGATGTTACACTTCCCAGGGCGATACTTTATTTCAAAGTTGAAAACTGCCAACTCAGCTACCCACCGATGAGATGATGCATTCAGTTTAGCTGAGCTAAGAACATATGTAAGCGGATTGTTATCCGTGTACACCACAAAATTAGGGGCATAATACAGGTAGTCTCTGAACTTGTCAGTAATGTCCCATTTGAGAGCGAGAAACTCTAACTTCCCAGAATGAAGCTTATAGTTTTTCTCAGCAGTTGTCAATGTCCTGGAACCATACCCCACAACCCGCAGTTTGTTATCGTCATGCCGTTGATACAGGACTGCTCCGAGTCCTTGTTCAGACGCATCAGTATGGAGCACAAAGGGTTTATAAAATTTGCGATACATCATCACAGGAGGGTTTACCAAACAATCTAGCAGCTGCTCCAAAATTTCCTGGTGCTCGGCTGTCCAGTCCACTGGTTTATTTGAAGAAACCTGCCCTACCTTCTGTTTGGCCTTCGCCTTGCCCTTGTTTGGGCCCTTCAATTTCATTTGACTGTCCCCTTTCAAGGGATCGTACAAGGGTCGGGCTACTCTAGAAAAATCCTGAATGTATTTCCTGTAGTATCCTACCAGTCCTAGTACTCGCCGAGCATCCCCAACAGTTCTTGGTTTCTTTTCCTTGAGAGCCTGAATAGCTTCACTGTCCGCAGGGTCCATCTGGTACCCATCTTCTGAGACCATGAGTCCCAAATGTTGCACTTCCCGTCGAAAGAAGTTACACATCCTAGGTTTTAATTTAGCACTTTTTTTCTTGAGTCGTTTCAGGACTTGCCGGACATGGTTCACATGTTCCTCAAAACTGCGACTGTAAATCAAGATGTCATCAATATATGGGGTGCACATCTCATCCCTCAACCTCGTGAGACACACCTCCATGCTCCTCCGGAATGCCGCTGGCGCGTTCATTAATCCGAAAGGTATTCTGACCCATTCAAATAATCCCCAAGGGGTCACAAAGGCAGTGAGAGGTCAGGAGTCCTCAGTCATGAATCCCTGGTGATATGCTTTATCTTGGTCTAAGGTTGAGAACCACGAGCACCCACCCAAATTCTGCAGTATATCCTGAATTCGCGGTATCGGTTGCCTGTCTGGCACTGTTTTTTTGTTGACTTCTCTATTACAAGCGTCTAGTCCGTCATTCATAATCCAGCCGTCGTCCATTAGAGAATATCCGCGTCCATAATCCATAGACCTATTTCATATTCCATATAACAGTATTAGCACCAAATTCAAAAAGACAATCATAGTATACATAAACATAGGCTTGTTTCCTGCAAGAGAGAAGCGGTCAACAGTTTTCAATGATGCCGGCAAGACATCATGATGTTCCAAAAATATCAAATCCGTATCGCTGATCAGTATTCTTAATCCATAATATTCGTTGTAAAGTCGTCATCTAAAGAATGATGTATCTCAGTGACGCTTTGATTGTGACTGTTCATATGAGTACCATGAGGATCTTGAAGTACATGGGTTCATACGGCCCCTAGCCCTGGGTTAAGCGGAATTAGACAAAAGTTACGATTACAAGCGTCTAGTCCGTCATTCATAATCCAGCCGTCGTCCATTAGAGAATATCCGCGTCCATAATCCAAAGACCTATTTCATATTCCATATAACAGTATTAGCACCAAATTCAAAAAGACAATCATAGTAGCGCCATAGATCTTGCACGCTACGTTCGTATTTTGCGATCAGCATGCGATATGTATCGCCAAATTTGAGAAACTTTGAGTGGAGGCGCTTGGTGGAATAGCCCTGTTTTATAAGTTTCTGCAACAATGTTTTGTGACGTTGATTAAAATCATCACATTTAACACAGGATCTAGCAAATGCTACTAAGCGAGATATGTATACGCCATATGCAGGTCCCACTGGAATATTACTATCCAGAAAGGGATAGTTTACGATGTCGAAATTGTAATCATCTCTTTTGTCATAAAGTCGACGAGAGAGAATGCCCGCTTCATTTTTATAGAGATAGAGATCTAAATAAGATGTGCCTGTAGGGCTATCTGTAGTTTCCTTCAAATCCAGTGAAGGTGGATATATATCCTTCACTGCGTCATTTATATAGCGATTATCCACAGCGAGAAGATCGTCTATATAGCGTTTGGTGAATGAGAAGGAACGGGCTTTGAATGGATCGGTTTTTGAAAGCGCCTGCATATAGTCATATTCATAAGAGAACAGATACAGGTCAGCCAACAGGGGTGCACAATTAGTACCCATTGGAATACCTATATGCTGCTGATATATTGTGTTGCCAAATTTCACATAGATATTTTTAATGAGAAATTCAAGCAACTCTATAAACAAAGAAACATCCCATGAATGATATCTCTTGTATGTAGTCGAGCTAAAGAATGCTTTATGGCTTCCGACATTAATATATCTACGATCAGTTTTCTTGAACACAGATACTATTAATGAACTTATACGGTCAATAAGGTCCTGATGAGGGATTGTAGTATAGAGAGTCGAGAAATCCCATGTGGATACATGTCTGTACAGTATGTGACCTTTAGCATCAAGTTCTTCCGTAAGACATTTTGAGTTTTTCAATATCCACATACATTCAACGCCAGAGTTCTTAGAAATAGTGGCGCAATACCTTTCCCAAAATGCTTTTACCTCCTGAAGGGCCCTCGTCAATAGGGTTGAAAGAAGCTTGGTGGTGCAGCTTCTAGAACCAGCTATGAATCTAGCTTTGTATAGTGATTTATGCATTTTGGGAGTCCAGTATATTTTTGGTATGTCGTTATGATTGGTTGGAAGACAAATACCTCTTTCCCTGAGAAACTTTTTGTGATTGTTAAATAAATCTTCCAGAGTAACTGCAGTTTGGGAGTAAGTAGACGTATTTGATGAAGATATGTCTACACTCAATTCTTTAACCAGCACCTGGTAATAGTAATATTTACATATGAATATTATATTATTCGGAGCTTTGTCTGCTGGGACTATGACGAATTTACTCTGGAGATTTGCTAGAACTTCTTGCGAATTGAGGTTTCTCAGTACTTGTTTTGCTTGGGGAAGAGTACTTCTGTCAATATGGCGGATTGTTTCAACGACCTTGCTCTTGGTGAGGTCCAGCCAATCAGCGAGTACTGTAGGTTCAACTTTTTCTCGCTTAGACCAATCAATAACGTACTGTTCTAATGCAGACAGGACTATCTTCTGGTCGGCCTTCAGATTTATTCTTCTTGCACAGGCGCAATGTACCCTCGCGCTTGCGCACACAGACCATGGCCGTTGCATATGGGGATGATGACTTAGTGATCCACTCCTTGTCGATCAAGTCCCGCAGATAAGCTTTAACCTCACTGTACAAAGGTGGTGGGATAGACACATAAGACTTCGTAGTTGGTTCTCCTTCCTTCAGCTTAATATCAAGTTTCATGCTAGGAAAACACCCAACGTCACTGTCATTTTTGCCAAAAGCATCAGACTCTTCAAGCAACATCTGCCGTACTGTGTTTTGTTCCTCGGTGAGGGAACTCAGGTCTATCTCCGATAGCCACGACTCATCTCGATCCTTAGAATTCGCGTTGCCCTTGTCAGAAGCATGGCTCCCGGACAGGCAGTCAATGTTGACTGATCGAGTCTCTGTAACGACCGGTTCCACTTCTGCAACATCAAATGGGAGGACAGTCTTGACCAACTGCAAGCTTCCAAGAACCAGTCTACCCGGCACCACAATATCAACTTCTGAGTTGTTGTATACAGGGATGAATACCTTCCACGTATTCGCAGTTGGAATGCTAACAACTGTCTCCATCAGCAGTAGTCCTTCAGGAAGGGTAGACTCTAGTTCATGTTCAAATATGCCTTCACAGCTCTCTTTAACAGACCCAGACCTCACTATGCAATTCAATTGAGTCTCTTGGCCTGCCCGGATGGTGATGGCCTGTTTAGTTGTTCGCACTGGGCACAAGTTGGTCGACTCGTTGGTCTGAAGCAGATTTAACAATGTCTTCCGTTTGCTGTTCCCTATTCCTGGGAAGGTACGACCTAGAGTGGGAAGAAGGTTATCAGAATTTGCTGAACATTTCCCAACATACTCTTCAATGGCATTGTACCCAATAATAGGGTTGTGAATTTAATTACCCTTAGCTAACAACACTGGTACAGTGAATGCCTCACCGAGCCCAGAACCCTCGTCTAGCTGTACACGTATTTCCACCCAGCCCTCATACGGAATTTTTGTCCCATTAGCAGCAAACACCTCAACCTGTGGCTCATCTAACAACAAACCAATGTCATTTACCTTTAGCCCTGGCAGAGTTCGCTCAAGCCACGACTGAGAAACAATTGAAACTTGGGCTCCCGTGTCCCATAGTGCTTCTACTTTTGTTTCATTCATATATACAGTACAGTACATCTATTTCCAACAAGTTTGACTAGTTTTGAATGCTGCTTTGGACGCAAGTATGAAACATTTGCATTAACTTCATTTACATCACAGGTAAGTGTACTACTCTTACTACTACAGTTCTGATTGTTAGAGTTGTTCGTACTACAGGTTGGTTTTTCATAACGATCAGAGTTTTGATGTTTAATGTCATTTTCACTTGCTTGGGACTTGTCACCAGCTTCGACCACTACTCGTCCCATTGTCGTGGTCGATTTCCGTTTCCCGAATTGGATTGCTGCTGGGGGCATCTCGATCTCCGATGATCCCCCAATCCACAAGTGAAGCAGTGTTCACAATCTTCACCCTGTCATTTTTCCTGACAGCTGCGGCATCCTCTGGGCCTACCAATCCGTCGATTTCGCCTCCGCCGATATGCTGGTCTTTCTTCGTTGTCTCTTTGGCATGATTGACACACATTTTCTTTAATACTGGCAATATCTGCCTTAAGTTCTTCTATTTCTAACATCAGTCTGCCCTTCTGAGGTTGTTTCTTTCCCCCTGTTGGTTGGGCAGGATTTAACTCGCCCCCACCATTGGTCTCATCTATCACAACAGCTGCCACTTTGGATCTAGCTCTACCCGTACCACTTTTCTTTGACCTGTCATTCTCTAGTGAAACTGCCTTATTTATTTTCGAGAGGAGAATCTCATCAGTGACATCCTGTAGAAAGGGAGCCATGCAAGCCCTAACAGATTCACTATGGCGGCCAGTCTCCACAGAATGAAGAAACATATTCCTCACCAATGTCCTATCATATGCTATACCAGAGTCAGCTTCTTGTGAAGCAAATTCTAGTTTTTCTCTAATGTCCATAAAACGGATCAGGAAATTCTGTGCTGTTTCCTTTGGAGTCTGGGAGGCGTTAGACACTTCAGTGTAAAGTTCAGTGGCGTTTTTCTCATCAAAGTGTGAGCGTAGAACTTGTTGGCATTCTGGTAGCGTCATCCCTCTCCTGTACCGCCCCTCCAGATAGCAACGGAATCCAATACCAGGCGTAACTGCCCGTATTACAGCCATCATAATGTCTTTGCTGCTGTACCCCTTTTCCACTGCAGCCTCAATCTGATGTGCCAAATTCAAGTATTATCTCGCTGTCCTGGGTCACCGATTTTACCTGATATCTTCAAGTCTCTTCGCCAACCATCTGATCGGTTATCATTTCTCTCAGCTCTTTGACCAGTCGAGCTTACTTGTACATTTTGGCTATCTGCATCAGCAGCTGGAGCATGTTCTTGTCCATGTTCCTGTCTATTATCGTCATTTTCCTCAGGTATAAGCTGTCTCTCAAGGTTGGTGTAAAGGACCAGACCTTGGTCCTCTGAGTCAGTGACAGCATCACTCAATAAATGCTGTAAAATCCATCTAGCCAGGGCAGACCGGCTTATTTGACTGACATCATCTGTTTCTTCCGTAAGTTCCAGGTACTCAAACAGTTCAACTAATTTATCCCGTGTCTGCTGATAAATTTGTCCATCAATGGTGAACTGTTTCTCTTCCAGCTGGTTGGCCATGGCGATGTATTTTCACAACCCGATTCCACGCGTCTAGTTCTGTTATTCTAGGTCCCTCTAGCCTAGGCTCCCTAGACAGTCAGCAACATAAACCGTGACGTCTCTCAGAGCTAATCCTGGCCCAAGCTCGCCAAAATGTAACGCCCAGATCGCTCTAAGTAAGGGGTAAATACTCCAGCCCACGCCTGCAGGGAATAAACAAACAAGAAACAGTGTGGTGAACAAACGCTGTATTCAGATCACTCGCATGTTGTAAACAGTCATAACTCACAAATCACATCTTGTTCAAATAGGTATAATTATTTAGGCTCAAACTGAATTGCATAGACAAGCTTCGTTATCAAATTAATCTATCAATATAACTGTTTTGGGCTCATATGAACAAGTACTATTTTATACCGCGAGCATGGATGGAACCATGGTATTCAGCATATGGGAACAAGGTGAGTATATATCCTCAGTATGTCGAACAGATTTACTTTACCCGAGTTATAGGAATATGGCAAGTATTCATCTATTATAAGCTCAAGAGAACATGGGGTATAATTCACCAACATCTGTGTTGATATGGTACTGGTAAATAGATATTTTATACTTGGCATCTGGGAATATGGTGAGTATGCATTATACCATTATGAACACATTGGAACAACAGGCAAATAATAAATTCGTACTATTATATGCTGATGGTGATGGGAAAAGGTGTATAATTCCCTCAAATCTATGTGAATGTGGTAGACAAATCTGTAATACTAGACATATAAAAATATAGTGACTTTTCATACTAAAATGACTAGGGTCTACACGAGTACAAAATAATAATTTCATTAATATCATGAACACATGAGAACAAGTTAGTACATTCCAACAAATTTCCCTTTAAACACTAATAAAACAGTTTAGGAACTTCCCTGTGCTTTAAGCACTCTTTATAATTTCTGTTAACTTTATCTAGTCACAGAAGAGACAGGTATCACATTTACGGCCATACAGTCTGAAATACCCATACATGTAGCACCAGAGGCCTTCCATAGTTTTAGAAATACCAAGTGATTGCGTTAGACAAGAACTACTAAATTTCATAGAATTTAATATATAATGTCTATAACCACATGTTTCCCATTTCCATAAAACTATTCTGTACAATTTCAGACCCCAATCAACGCGATCAGGTCGATAAATTAACCTTTACAGCCCTTTACAAGCTATGGCATATTTCCCGCCAAATACCGCATGTTATATGCATTGACGCACATGTCATTTCTGACCAATTTCAAGGTGAACATAAACACTAAAATAATTATATTTCTCATACAACCATTACCGCAACAGTTCACAAACATGTTCTCTGACATCTTGTTTAACTGCCTACTAGCTCCGATAACGTAAACTTTGCTTAGGGAGCGTGTCAAAAGTTTTGACGCGAACGCGTTCATATTTGAACGTTCGACTGTTCATTTCCGCATGCGTCAGGCCGTTCATTTTACACATCAGCGTCAGGAAATGAACAGTCGAACGTTCATATTTGAACGTTCATTTTTTTGAACGTTCATTTTTGAACGTTCATTTTAAAATGAACGTTCATTTTTCAATGCACTCCGACATTCATTTTCGCACGTTCGTTTTCGCATGTTCATTTTCTCAGGTGTATTTATTTTGCACTAGCTTTCGTAGGTATATAACCCACTTCCTCTGACGAAGTACTTTCGTTCTTTCAAAGCAATTATGGCAAAGATTTGACGTTTATCTACAACAAATTCAATAAATGTATTTAATATAATAAAAGTGGATCTTTCGTACATATTCTGGGGAATTATTTGCCCGGAATTATAGAACAGCGAAACTGACTTGAAACAAAAAAAGCCAACACACGTATTTTCTTATATAAACAAAGATCAATTAACAGTTATCTATTTTACAGCATTCAACGATTTCAGATAATTTAAGATAATAATAGGTGGCGACAAAACACTGAAGCCGTGACCGGGACAAGTAGGCCCCTAACAGAGAAACAATTCTATCATTGTCCTTCCATATATCATCCGTTTATTAAACAAAATCGCAGACATCGGACACACCACTCTAGGTTTTACAGAATGCACTGAATACATGTATATAAACAATGCAAAGCACATGGTAAGTTACAATAAATTCTATAACAGAGGAAGGCCGCGCTGCGGGAAAGTAGATTTGACTCCACGCATTTTATAATAGTATACATCGCAAGGCAGGTTTCTGTATGCAACCGACTTTGAGCTCTCACCCTTTCTGGGCCTCCTGGGCAGACGGGGGCCCACGTGCGTTACGCACGATCAATATACAGAGCAGGTCAGACAGGACGATGGGGGACGCCTAGGGGTTTAGCATATACGGTTGACAAATAAGTTAACAATCGCGATCAACATCCGTCGAATGCCATGTATCAAATTTGTTATATAAATGTCATACAAATACGTAATATAATAATGTGTGGTTTGATATCACAACGAAGTCTTTATTTGTCTATCAAATTTCTTCAAATTACGAACATTCTAAGGGGCTTAATTCACCAACTTGTTCACCCGATTATTGTATCACTCTTTACGATATTTGGTCACATCGGACTTTTAATAAAACCAAATCAGTATGGTGATATTTCTCTGTCGAAGTTTAATATTATATAGTTCATCTCGTTTTCTCCCAAAAAATAATACACGCGGCGCGTTAGTTCCTATATGTCGCTCGTTCCCGGCAAGTCATTCCCCAGAATATGCACGAAAGATTCACTTTTATTACATTAAATACATTTATTAAATTTGCTGTAGATAAACGTCAAATCTTTGCAATAGTTGCTTTGAAAGAAGGAAAGTACTTCTTCAGAGGAAGTGGGTGATATACCTACGAAAGCTAGTGCAATATAAATACAGTTGCGCTGCCTTTTCGAGTGTTCTGTTTTCGTTTTTTTTTTTTTTTTTTTTTCATTCTAATAAGAGTCGACACACGATAACCGTATTATGAGCCCTTCAGCGATTTCTGACACCTATCATACATACTAATTTGAACGTTCAAAAAAGAACGTTCTTTTTCTGACGTTCATTTTTTCTGACGGGGTAGTGTTCATTTTCTGACTGTCGAACGTTCGTTTGCTGGAAGAAAAAGAACGTTCACCTGTTCATTTTCTGACGCATTCTTTTAGTTTGAACGTCAAAACTTTTGACACGCTCCCTTACCTGCAGGGAATAAACAAACAAGAAACAGTGTAGTGAACAAACGCTGTATTCAGATCACTCGCATTTTGTAAACAGTGTCCTCACACTATTTCCTTCCCCCGCAGGCCTAAGATCTACAAAAAGGGGCGTAACTCTAATCGCGCTACTTTCCACAGCGGTCAAAGCGGAGCTACTCTTACGGGCCCTACATGTTCATGTGGCAATTTGGATGTTATGACCACACGACCCCTAGCACCGGCATAAGCGGTATTAGATACAAATCTAGAGAGCTATGATGGAAATGCTCTGACAACTCGTATATTGGTAATTGATGGGCTGTTTCGCTGTGACAACTCGTACACTGTGGATTGATGAGCTGTATCGTCGTCAGATGAAAATGACGACATTTAACACAAAAAGACTAGTCTGTAAGGCCCGATGTCGACCCAGCATCAACTTCCCACAAATGCCAACATATATCAAAGACCAAAAGGTCTGTACAGGGGCGGGCCTCAGGGACGAAACGTCCACCAGCAGAATCTCGCCATATACAGGTAAAAATTACAACACATATAAGGGAAGTGGGAAGAGGTGCCGACATACTGACAGAGCCACATGACTTCACAGTATAGTCTTCCGGTTAACGTATTCTAAAGCACATACCAAGAATCTAACGATTCGTGATATGTGTTGTATCTCAGGTACGCTTTTATTGTACCTGTTCATGTGGCAACTTGGATGTTATGACCACACGGCCCCTAGCACCGGCATAAGCGGTATTAGATACAAATCTAGAGAGCTATGATGGAAATGCTCTGACAACTCGTATATTGGTAATTGATGAGCTGTTTCGCTGTGACAACTCGTACACTGGGGATTGGTGAGCTGTCAGATGAAAATGACGACATTTAACACAAAAAGACTAGTCTGTAAGGCCCGCTGTCGACCCAGCATTAACTTCCCACAAATGCCAACATATATCAAAGACCAAAAGGTCTGTACAGGGGGCAGAATGACCAGCACATCTTGCCCATATCACGGTCAAGCAGTGCTTGCCGTGGAAATTTGGGACCATAAACTTGCAAATCATAACGTCTCTTTCTTTGTGATAATATAGCCGTGGTTGAAATAATCAATCACCAGTCTTTCATGGGCCAGTTAGTAGTTGCCTGCCTTCGAAATGACATTCTGTTCAATGCAAAACATATTTTGGAACAATCGTATTCCTGACAAACTCTCGCGGTTACAATTCAGGAAGCGCTGTCTCTATAGCCCCTTGGCTCAATCGCTCGTCGCACCCAATACCCTGTCTGTTGTTCTTCTGACGGCGTTCCTTGCTGAATCTTCCTTGAAAGTATACAGGCGCGCATGACAAGCATATAGAGATTTCCTCAATGACAGTGTTCAATGTGTCAGTAAGATATTGCTCATCTCATCGTCACATCTGGTTTCCTTCAAAGCATTCTTGAATTTCTACAAGTATGCACCCTCCACAGCTTATACCTTCGTATCGGCTATCAGTTATGCGCACAATTTGGATGTAGTACACGATCCTGCGCAGTTATTCTTTGTCAAAATGCTACTTACGGGCCTGTCAAAATTACACGACCGGATACCAGATTGCCCACAACTAAGGATATCCTCCATAAGATATTTTATGCTATACCCCCACATTGTATCCATGTACTTCTTTTACGAGCAATGATCTTGATAGCATTTTATGCATTCTAACGCGTTAGTGAATTGACAGATCGTTCAGAACAAGACTGCAATAGCAATGTTCTTTAATACAACGATGTCTCTTTCTCCGATCAATCTGACCCGTTATTATACTGATAATATTAATTATTGTCCAGTTCAAGCAATCCATGCTTATTTTCAGTTACATATTTCACATCCGAGGCCGGGTCCCTGTTCTAATTTCCAGAGGATGCGCCCGTTTCAGCTTCCTATTTTCGGCTCATGTAAAAAACGGAATCTCTTTAATCGGCATTGACCCTCTTTAATAGGCCATAGTTTTCGCATTGGCGCCGCCACTTCATCTTCAGCAGCAGGAATCCCGAATAACATATTCAAAAATGTGTACATGGAAGTCTAACGCTATATTAGTATGAGACATTTCACTTGGTAGCTATGCATTGTCCAGTCACAGGTTTCATTGTACGGTAGCCCAAAGAATTTATTGCATAAATAAGGATCTGGTCCAACTTGACCCAGTTTGGCAAAGGCCAGTCAGGGGCTGCCGTGTCATCTGAATCAGTTATATATGATTATTTTCTAATATTTACTGTATACTTAACACCAAGAAAAAAATAAGAAAAAATAATTCAAAATTTCGGATCGAAAATTCGTCAGAAATTGATCATATTTTGGTTCTGAGGTAGCTGTAACGTCATTATGGTGGCCATCTTGGATTATTTAGCATTTCTCGCTAGACCTCTGCCAACACTATTAGTGTGGAAATTTTCAGACTCTTACCCCAGAGAAATGGCGAATATATAATGTTTTGAAAATCACTGGGATAAAAATTGCCATTTATAGGCCCAAAATGACCCCGGGCCCCTAATGGGCCACATGTTGCCTCCTGGGCCTCGAAATCGGGGGCACCCCTTCTGATATTGTTCTGGGTGCCTTTGACGACACGTGTGAATGTCTGCGTAACTCGGGCTATAGACCTAACACGTTAACAAGTAAAGAACATATCTCCAGGTGAGGGGAAAGATAAAGTATCTATCGCTGGCGTTACGCAGGTATGCTGGGTGAAACAGAAAGTGAGAATTGCCGGAGTTACAATGTATGCAGTTATGCTGAAAAAAGAAAGATACATGGTCAGTTACGCAGAGAAAAACAAGGAAAGGATCTGATGAAAACAAGTTGTCTTTACCAAAGAAAATAGTGTTGTGACATTTCTAGTTGCAGATTACATGCACATATACCTGTACTGTCAGTCAGTCATACATTACTCAATGACTAGCATTTCTTGGTTTGGCATACACATTATTCTGATTCTTTAGCATTATTCACAGATACTATAGCATTTCTATGTTTAACAGATACAGGCAATGCTTCATGTATTAAATGTTCATTCAGTCTTTCTACAATGCACACGGACTCCATAGCATTTCTCCGATTAACAGTTCATACCGGTACGGCACAGTAAAAATTCTCACAGATTCCATAGCAAAAGAACAAAGGATGTAGCACTGGAGTTACGTAGTTTTACTGAGAAAAAGAGGAAGGGGCTGATGGAGTTACGTTGAGAGAAAGAGAAAGTCTCTGACAAAGTAATGCTTAGTAAAAAGATGTCAAACACGGAGTTATGCAGTTACGCTGAGGACTAAAGAAAGTGTCTGACAAAGTTATGCAGAAAGGGAAGGACTCATCCATTACCGAAGTCCACACCCGCACACTCATCTCCAGACAGGTAACTCTAACAGGTACGTGTAGCCAGCACGAACACGTTCCCTTTTGCTGCTAGTCTAGGGTGTAGGCGCACCTCAGAAACTGTCCCTTCTCTACTTCTCCCCGAGTGCGCATGCATTTATCACCTCCATTCGGACTCTACTCCACAAGAACTTCAATTGGCACCCTGCCCAGCCCATTTGCACTTCGGATGGTCCACCCATACCCAAAACTCCCACCTCATATGCCCTTTTTCTAATATTTTCAGACTGCGCATGCGCAGATTGACGGGAAAAACGATTATTTTTAGAACATTTTTTTCGATTTCAACCGCACCACGTATAGGCCAAAATGCCGCCCTATCGTACCGTCTCCTTTGGTGTTTTGTTCCATGGAGGTGTGAGCGATATAAATCCTATGTGTCCAGAGTTTTGAAACATTATTACTATAAATATTTGGGTCAAGCTCTAAAAGAAAACGTCCAGGCCCGATACGGTTCAGTGAAAAAAATCTATTAAACATTGTTACCAGAAATCTATTAAAAATTGTTACCAGAAATCTATTAAACATTGTCACAAATAATCTATTAAACATTGTTACCGGTTATCCGTTAAACAATGTTACCAGTAACCTATTAAACATTGTTACCAGTAATCTATTAAACATTGTTACCGGTTATCTGCTAAACATTCTTACCAAAAATCTATTAAACATTGTCACCATAATCTATTAAACACTGTTACCGGTTATCTATTAAACATTGTCACCAGTAATCTATTAAACACTGTTACCGGTTATCTATTGAGCATTGTTACCAATAATCTATTAAACATTGTTGCCAGTAAATTTGTTTCTGTGTTTGAGGAGTCATGATTAATGTTTTCTAAAAACCCAGACATTTTCTTTCTTTGCCAATTTACATCGTTTTAATTCAACCAGTTACTATTTTTTTTCCATTTTACATAATCAACAATTCCTGAGTTTTTTTGTTTTTTTATGGAAGCATGCTGTTATCGACGGTTATTCCCCGTGCTTTTCGGATTCTAACATTATATGGCCATATATTCTCACGCACCAAACGACATTTAAAATTACATCTAATAAGTAAGTGTGAGCGCCCCCCTTGGGCATTGAATCCGTAATAAACCTGGCACATTGCTTCTTTGCCAAGCTGTTCCCCTGAGGGACATTTTCTCCCATCACTCAGTTTTATAACTCAACATTGGATCTTTCGTGTGGAAAAAAAATAATTAAATTCTAATTCCAAATTGTATAATATAAAATTACAAGCGTCTAGTCCGTCATTCATAATCCAGCCGTCGTCCATTAGAGAATATCCGCGTCCATAATCCAAAGACCTATTCCATTTTCCATATGACAGTATTAGCACCAAATTCAAAAAGACAATCATAGTATACAAAAAAATAGGCTTGTTTCCTGCAAGAGAGAAGCGGTCAACAGTTTTCAATGATGCCGGCAAGACATCATGATGTTCCAAAAATATCAAATCCGTATCGCTGATCAGTATTCTTAATCCATAATATTCGTGAATATACAGAGGTGTGAAATGGTTGAACTATAAGCCCTGGACCTGCAGAGGTGTGAAAATTGTGGGTTCATCCATCATGTAAGCAATCATTGCAAGAAAAGCTTAATGAGGGTGAGATTGAAAAAAACTCGGCAAATCCAGTTTACTTCTTTTTTCTTTTCTTTTTTTTGGCTCGGCGTAACTTCTAAGAAAAACTGCATAGCTCCCGCGAAAGGACACCGTATTATAGGCCTATATCTCTCTTTCTGGTAGCGTAACGGCGTAACTCTGGAAATGAAGCATTTACTTTTGCTTAGCCTAACTGTGTAACTTTCAGACCCTTTCTCTTTTTCTCAGAGTAACTGCATAGCTCCCGCTATAGGACACCTTATTCCACCTCTCTAACTTCGGAAATGAACCATTTATTTTTGCTCAGGGTAACAGTGTAACTTCATCAGACCAGTGATGAATCATTTCTTTTGCTCAGCGTAACTGCGTAACTTCGTCAGATCCTTTCTCTTTCTCTCAGCGTAACTGGGTAACTCCAGTTATATAGCCGTCTCTTTTACAGGCAGCGTAATTACAGCTATATACCTCTCTTTCTGACAGCGTAACTCCGGCCATTCATTTTTGCTCAGCGTCAATGTGTAACTTCGGCTGTAGACCTCTCGTTTTTCTGAGAGCGTAACTGCGTAATTTCGGCAATGGACCATTTCGTTTTGCTCAGCATAACTGTGTAACTTCGCCAGACACTTGCTCAGCCTTTTTTCAGCGTAAATGCGTACGTCAGGATATATACCTCTCTTTTCCTGATCAGGCAACTCCGGTGATGGACCTTTCCTTTTGCTCAGCACAACCGCGTAACTTCGATAGACCACTTCTCTGTTTCTCAGTGTAAGTCCGGGAATAGGCCTTTCCTTTCTTGACAGCGATCATGGACCATTCCTGTTTTCTCAGTGTGACTGTGTAACTAACTTGAGGTGTTACTCCCGGTTTTTCGTCTCAAGCTGATCTCCATGACAACGGAAGTCATACAGCTGACATCTGCTTCTCGGAATTTCAGCGTGATACCGTTCTTTCATCATGGATGCCAATATGGATTCCTAGCAGTGCGGGTCGCGATACTGTTTCCTACATTATAGTACGAGATCGGCTCGAATGCTCTCTTTTCTTGAGAGCGAAACCGCATAACTTCATCAGACCATGCCTCAGCGTGACTTCGTATAACTCCGGCGATGCACTCTGTTCTATTTGCTCGGTGGAATGTCTGCGTAACTCGGGCTATAGACCTAACATGCTAGCAAGAAAAGAACATATCTCCAGGTTAGGGGAATGTTAAAGTATCTATCGCTGAAGTTGCGCAGTTGTGCTGGGTAGTAGTATAGAAAACACGGAAAACCTCATGTTTTGCCGGGGGAGGTAACTCTTGGTGGCGACAGGTGGCGTTATAGTTATGGATTGCATCATAATTGGTTGGGTGCCAAGTTTTATATAGTTCTTTGACCTTGTATTTCTCCGCGGTGATGCGGTCGCGGAAAAAAGCTTCCGCGGAGAAAAAGTAGTCCCCAGACTACAAATACGCTGCATGGTCCGATCGGGTCGAATGAGGTATCAATGTGAAGCATTCGTGAAGGGGCGGTCCGTGTAACACTTGACAATTCAGCTTTCCATCTTGCAAAATTGAAAGTAGAAAGATGGAAAGCTCTACATCGCTCCCGTATTCGAGCTTTCCATCTCGCAAAATTGAAAGTAGAAAGATGGAAAGCTCTACATGGCTCCCGTGTTCGAGATTTCCGTCTCGCAAAGTTGAAAGCTGAAAGATGGAAAGATCAGCATCGCTCCCGTATTCCAGCTTCCCAAATGAGTTTATGTCATATAGAAATACGAGAGCGATACTTTATTAAAATTGATCTGGCTTCTCCAAACTTACAACATTTGCATTTACGACAAATGTGTGCGTGTAACCTTGCACAGTTCAATTTTCGTTTTTTTTTATTTCACAAAATCAAAAATTGAAATTTGACCGTCAATTTTCAATTTTTGTGTTTCATTTTCGGTTTCTCAATATCAAAAATTGAAATTTGACATTCAATTTTCAATTTTCGTTTTTCGTTTTACTTCGCCCAAAAATGAAAATCAAATATTGAAAATTGACGTATTATGTGATGGCGGTTTCCGTCCGTGTGTCCGTGTGTCCGTCCGAGCGTCGGGGCGTCCGTCCGTCTGTCCGTCCCTCGTGTCCGGTCTCTATCTGGGACAGTTTTCTATCTACAGTTCTAATTTTTGGTGAGTGGATACGCTAGGTGGAGACGATGTGTCGCGTACCAAAATTGAGGTCGAGGTCAGAGGTCAAAGGTCACCGTTGCCTAAAATCAGGAAATCATTGATCATTGACAGTTTTCTATCTACAGTTCTAATTTTTGGTGAGTCGATGCCCTAGGGGGGAACGATGTGTTGCATAGCAAATGTAGGTCGAGGTCAGAGGTCAAAGGTCAGTGTGACCCCAAAATCAGGAAATCATTAAGTCACATTTTCATATGCCTGTCGAAGACGAGGTCATGTGTAATGGGATGTTGCGTTCTCTCCATTCATTCATTTACATTTGTTGTCCATGCGATATCTCTAGTTTCAAGGTATGGAATGGTATCAAATACCGATCGATTTCAGTGTGGGATATATGAGATATGGGATAATTAAAAATTTCTAATTTTTTGTGAGTGGATTCAGTAGGGGGAAATGAAGTGTCGCATACTAAAATATAGGTCAAGGTCGAAGGTCAAAGGTCACTGTGACCCAAAATCAGGAAATTATTAAAATTAACATTTTTGTGTCGGTAGATACATTAGGGGGACACGATGTGTCACATATCAAAATGTAGGTCACGGTCAAAGGTCAAGGTCACTGTGACTCCAAAATCGTGAAATTGTTAAAAATCATGATTTTTTGTGTCCATTGAGAAATTACGGGGAGATGGTTTGTCATGTATCAAAATTTAGGTCAAGGTCAATAGTCAAGAAATCTTTAAAAATTACTTTTTTTGTGTCAGTAGATACATTAGGGGGACATGTGTCACGTACCAAAATGTAGGTCAAAGCTGAACGTCAAGGTCACTGTGACCCCCAAAATCATGAAATTCATAAAAATCATGATTTTTTGTGTCCATTGATACATTGACGGGAGACGATGTGTCGTGTACCAAAATTTAGGTCAAGGTCAAAGGTCAAGGTCACTGTGACCCCAAAATCAGGAAATCATTAAGTCACATTTTCATATGCCTGTCGAAGACGAGGTCATGTAATGTGATGTTGCGTTCTCTCCATTCATTCATTTACATTTGTTGTCCATGCGATATCTCTAGTTTCAAGGTATGGAATGGTATCAAATACCGATCGATTTCAGTGTGGGATATATGAGCTCTCGGTTCTTGCTCCAAGGTCAACTAGTTTCCAAGAGTTAAGCTCATTTTAGTTTATCATTCAATTTTAGTTGTGATATATTTTACGTATTCAAAAGCACAAAATTGTAGACCTTTCTCTGGATTGCTAGCTACCAATTGGAATCAAGGCTATTAAACACCCTTGAAATTTGGACCTATTTAAATCCAGATAGACCGGTGTATATTGAAGCCCCTTGGGCTCTTGTTTGATTTTAACTTTGACGCGTCAATGTTAACTGTGCACGTGCAAGGCTTATGATGTCACTTTCGGTCCGCGGAGTAGTATAGGAAGCGCAAATCGGGTTGTATAGGCAGGTTTGGAGCATAATATGGAAAACCAGTAGGGGGGAAGATATGGGGATGTCACAACATTATATATCCCTGGAGTCAGGCATTCGAGCTAGATTATAATAGACCAATTGCGCATTTGCAGAATCGAGTACGCATTATTGCAGCAGGTGTGAAGCATTATATGGAGAACAACGAGGTTGATACACATATAAGTTTCATTAAAGTAGGGTAGTATAATAAATACGTGGGACCCTAATCATAACCCCCGAAGGAACTTCCCGCGTCGATGCGTTGAAGCGTTTGGCACCCGCACTTAATGCGTTGTTTGGGTTTTGTGACCTGCCTGTGAAATTTCGACCCTGAGCCGCGCAGCCATATGCCATGTGAGGATTTCGCGGCCCATCACCGCGATGCTTACTCTTATTGGTATTACATCTTTGTTGGTATCTTTATGAGTACTATATTTTAAATCAATAACAAATAGCGTCTGTGTTCATGAATGCCGTTCGCTTTTATAGTGCTCTAAACACCTATTTTTAGAAATGAGAAAATCTCAATGTCAATAACCAATGAGAACAGCGGGATGCCACCTGTCTAGACCGGTCTTGTGCATCTTCACAAGTCCAGGTAAATCGTGAATGATTTACCTGGACATTTTAAGTGATTCGAGTGAGTTCTCGAGTCGTTGCCTCAATCTCGAACATTTCATCCCCCGAGGTTATTTTGAATTAGCATGTCGGGATCCCAAGCCAGTGGTTTTTGCTTTGACTCTCGATGTCGATTTCAGCCCGACATCAAAGTCATGCCAGCGATGTCACATCTCAAACCGTGCAGTGGATTGGCGTAATGAGCTAGCTGAGTATGTTCACTATTTGGTTTGATTTAGAGGATACCCCTTGATCTATTTTTATCCAGAACTACAGTGGGCAACTAACCAAGGCAGTGTATATAGATACCCTAACAAATCGATGTCACATGCCTCTCACGCTTCACACCTCGAGCGACACGATTTGCGTTTTCTATTCTACTCGTCGTACCGGAAGTTACATCATAGCTCTTCCACGTGCGAACTTAACATTGATACGTCCACAGTTAAAATAAAAAAAGTCGAGGCAATTTTCAATTCTGCGCATACGCAGTCTGGCCGTAGTATAGAAAGCAGGCATCTTTGGGGTGCGTGGGGGTGTTTTTGGGGTACTAAACCACTATGGGTCCGAATGCGTCGTGTCAAGTGGTATCTTGTAGCAACGCCCGCCAACGCCAAGCTCAACGCTTCAACCTCCTGGAGAATTAGCCCAAAATCTCTCATTTTTCTAGACACTAATTCATTGGAAATGCAGTGACGTCCGTCAACGTCCGTCGGTACGCCCTAGCATAACGCCTTGACGTCATGGTGTAGACAGGTGAGAGAATAACAGCAACAACAAGGATGTGAGAACAACAACAACAACAAGTTTTTTCATATAGTTTATTTTCCCCTCCATCATAACATACCCACGCTGAGGGAGCCGCGTTGGGTAGGTTTACAATTCAAGAAGCCTCTTGTCCAATCAGAGGCCACCATTTGGTCCTGTCATATTCGTTCTTGATCGTTAGATGTATTCTCGGCTGTCCAATCAGAAGTCACCATTTCAGAAAGTTCCATCTTTGCTCGGTGTGGCCTAATATGACTCTTACTCATTCATTCATCTGTCTGTACATATGTTAGAAGTCTCTCTTTCGTGATAATTGCGATCATATTTTTCCATACAAGGAAAAACGGCCTTTGGTGGCAAGCTCTCACTTCACCCACTGGGAAATCTCCTCTCTCCTCGTGCAAAGATCACACCCGGCCAAGGGTACACCTTCAAAGCAGGTCAGGCATCGCTGGCGATGGTAGCGGAGATCTCCGGGCTCTCCCCTGGTTGAACTGTAACCCACACTGAAGAAATCATCTATCATTTCCATAGTTATGGGCGGGTATCTTTTGGTAACCCTTTTGGGAAGTCGAGCGGGAACCGGCACCTGTTCATCAATCTTCAGCGATTGCTCGTCTACCTTGGAATTGGCTGGCTTCTCCATTTGATCGGGTCTGGTACAGGTTGTGAGAAATGTACATCTAACATGCGTTTTTCCGTATTTATAGTTAGAGATGGGTAGGTTTACAATTCAAGAAGACTCTTGTCCAATCAGAGGCCGTCCTTTGCATCAGTCATATTCGTTCTTGCCCGTTAGATGTATTCCCGACTGTCCAATCAGAAGTCGCCGTTTCAGAAAGTTCCATCCTTTTGTTCTAGCCCTCGTCGGGCAAGCCTGGATATTGTTCGGGCAGCATGTCATGAAACAGTTGTTTGCGCATTCTAATCGCATTTTCCAGGGCCTCGGTGGATGGTAACCCCATATCCTCTTCCAAGTGACGCTTGGTCTTCATGATGGACCTGTGCGTGGGGTCGCCTTTCATTTCAAGCGGTAGTAAGGTATACTGTTCCTAGATCGCCATGGCTGTTTTCCTGATGCGGGGCCGCATTTCGGTGTACGCCTGTTGTAAGTTATCCTGTCCCGCGTCTTCGATCGCTTCAGCGTGAGTATTGATAGCTGCTGTCACAATACGATCCCAGAAGGTAGGTTCTGCCTCACTTTCCTGGGATGTAGGCTGACTATCTGAGGTCAAGCTCTCCATATCAGTAGATAGACTGTCAGTAATCTTGGATTCGGTATCAGCCGATACACTCTCATCAATCTCTGTATCAGCATCTGCCTCAACGGACTCCTCGGCGTCTTCAATCCCATGTATATTTTTCTGGTGTCGCAGCATATCGTAATGTCTGGTGAACGTGCGTTCACACTCAGAACAAGTATAAGCCATGTTGACGGTTGAACGTCGACTGTGCGTGTTTTGGGAATACACTTGCTTTCATAGACAGTAACGCCAGCCAACGCCCACTGTTACGCCTTAACGCCCTATCTGCACGCCTTAACGCTCGTCTCAACGCTTTAACACACTTTCTTAACGCTTTAACGTCGTTTAATGATGCGTTCAAGCAAATGTTGCTTTTGTGCTATTGCTCTGACACACGCCGCTTTCCAGTTCATGCCCGAGGTTTTCAACATCGACGCTGTTCTTTCGATTTCCATATGGGCTGGGTCCTTGTCCAACAATTTCATATGGGTCACGAGGTCATACTCGTCGTAGCCCGTCGTAGTCTGGGTGCCAATCTGTTATGGGCTAAAATTGCGGCTTCTTTTTTCAAATATCCTTTGTGTTGAAACTTGTTTTCTGTGGCCCTCAACGTCTCGCCCATCTCGGTGTCCATACTTTCTTTGAACAAATTCTTCCATAGCCTCGAGTTCACATTATGTTCATTCCCTTGTACGTGTTTGGGTGGGTCCTTCACGGTTGGGTGTTGTTGCTGCTGCTCTGCCAGGAATGGACTCGGCGGATGGTGTAGGGGTATATGACGTTGCGGCGATCCCTCGCCGGGTAACACGTGGGTCGTCAGCCGACGATCTTCGGGGGTATGGGCTTTTAAATTGACGAACAGGTAGCCGTACGGACGACTTGTCGCCCCTTGAAACGCCTGCATGAAATGGTCGATGTTCTGAGGATAAATTCGACTACCAAACACACGGATTTGAGCTCTGTCAATGGGATTGGAGAACAACACAAAGTATTGGCAGTTCAAGGTAATATTTCTGGACGCCTTCCCTTGAGGAAAGAGATTCTGAGTCAAATAGATGACGGACAGATTCCGATGATGGGAGCCTTTAGTAAACAAGTCGGCGACGTGTGAATTGTCCTTGGCCGCACTCGTCAGATCATCTAGCAATACCACGTTGGTCTGCTCGGGGTCAAAGTAATACGGTTCGTTTATGTCGTGGGGAATCCCTGGGACGAAGCTCACATTCTGTAACCTTATAGTTTCGTAGGCGGGCTGCCATTGGCTATAACACCAAACAACCCGTGTCGGAGCTGGGGTTGCCACACCTTCCTCTAAGAACTCCATCACCCAGGACGTCTTTCCACATGCCGTAGGGCCGCTCACCGTCATCGTATAGGGACGCTCTACTGCTCTTGTTGGACCTATAGCGGGACTCGGCTGTGTCTCTTGGTTGTGTTTGCGTTGAATGTGCCTGAGCATACTATCGCGACGAGAGAAGGTTCTCTGACAGAACGTACACGTACACGACATGTTCACCAGTCGACCAATACATATGGACTGATGAGGGACACATGTTCATTCCTATATTTACCCACACTACCACCACCATCACCACCACACACCACCACACACCACCAACACCACCACCGGGCGTTGACGGGCGTCAACGCCCGGTGGTGGTGGTAGCTCCCGTGTGGCAGAGCTCTTGGATCGGAGCTCTTGGAGCTCAAAGCTTGTGGAGCTCAGAGCTCGTAAATGACGTCATCGCATGCATGCGCGCGTACCTGTGGTGCACCCTGTACCCTATAGCCCGTAGGGAATAGGGTACACCAGGGTGAGGGTGCAGCACAGGTACGCGCGCATGCATGCGATGACGTTATTTCCGAGCTCTGAGCTCCACAAGCTTTGAGCTCCAAGAGCTCCGATCCAAGAGCTCTGCCACACGGGAGCTACCACCACCTCCGGGCGTTGACGGTGTTGGTGGTGGTGGTGGTGGTGGTGGTGGTGGTGTGTGATGGTGTGTGGTGGTGGTGTTGGTGGTGGTGTGTTGGTGGTGGTGGTGGTGGTAGTGTCTGTAAATATAGGAATGAACATGTGTCCCTCATCAGTCCATATGTATTGATCGACTGATGAACAGGGGATAATAAAAGGATTGACCTGTAATCTTTGTTGTTGTTGATGGTGCTCACTTTTTGGACTAACCAATCAGAATAGTACTTATCACGGACTACACCCCGTAGAGCTACGTATAGGCGCGCATGTGTAACAGGGTCTATAAAACACAGCCCTCTGGATCCCACACCCCCATTCCTATTGTTGCAGAGCCATGACGGGAGGCCCAGTCCTATGCGACTCGCATTTTACATCATGCGACCGTGGTTAATTCACTCACGGGTTACAGAGCAGTGGTTCGATCCATGTTTGCAGATGGCAACGACAACGAGGGGCGACGCCAGATCCTGAAAGAGTTCACAAAAGCGGTCCTCGACAGATTGGACTCGATGGAGAGGTGTGCTATCACCCACCACTACTGGACTATGACAGCCATCCTTGATGCCCGGGCTATGGACCACGAGCGCTCACGCCGGAACCAGCGACGGCTCGTTGGCCTCGCCATGGTCTTTGCCCTATTGACACTGACGATGTGGTAATGACCGTTCCGTCTTACACCGACAGAAAAGAACGGCTCTTCAGAGCCTCCATATCTTCCGAAAGAGAATCTGGGCCTGATAGAAGTCTGGGATGATGGAACATTCGTGAACATCCGGGCACTTTTACATCCGGAGAATTTTACATCCGTATACATCCGGGTTCTTGTACATCGAGACCGGATATTTCAGTTTCTATGAGAATGCATCTGAGAATGGAAGAACCCATGGAGGTCGATACGCTGCCGCGAATTGAAGAGCCGATAGAAATTGATCCCAGTGTTGAATGGGAGAAGTAAGAGCTCCGAGCTTCAGTATCATAGATTGCCCGAAGACGTTTAGGTTACACTGAACGAAGATTAAACTTTCTGAAATGGTGGTTTCTGATTGGTTGATAGGACGGTCACCTCCCCTATTCTCTTCTCCTCTAACTATAAATACGGAAACACGGATGTTAGATGTACATTTCTCAAAACCTGTACCAGACCCGATCAAATGGAAAAGCCAGCCAATTCCAAGGCAGACGAGCAATCGTTGAAGACTGACGAACAGGTGCCGGTTCCCGCTCGACTCCCCAAAAGAGTTACCAAAAGATACCCGCCCATAACTATGGAAATGATTGATGATTTCTTCAGTGTGAGTTACAGCTCAACCAGGGGAGAGCCCGGAGATGTCCGCTACCATCGCCAGCGATGCCTGACCTGCCTTGAAGGTGTACCCTTGGCCGGGTGTGATCTTTGCACGAGGAGAGAGGAGATTTTATAGTGGGCGAAGTGAGAGCTTGCCACCAAAGGCCGTTTTTTCCTTGTACGGAAAAATATAGCCGCAATTATCTCGAAAGAGAAACTTCTAACATATGTACAGACAGATGAATGAATGAGTAAGAATCATATTAGGTCACACCGAGCAAAGATGGACAAGAACGAATATGGCAGATGCAAATGGCGGCCTCTGATTGGACAAGAGGCTAATTGTATTGTAAACACACCCAACGCGGCTCCC